>JAHPZR010001031.1:0-112500 GCA_019787425.1 Platygyra sinensis | reverse complement strand
TTTCAGGACTTCAAGTTCTGGGAAAACATATTTCTCCGACATTTTCTTATTCACTTATAAACAGTGCACTTTTGTACCATTTTTTGGTGAATTTATTAGCTCACAATCAGAAAACGACTGAAAAATCCGTTTTCCGCAAAGCTTCAAGTCCTGAAATGACGTCACAATCATTCCCAGTCTCCTGTTTTTGGTCTCGCGGTTTTGTACCCCGCCGGAAGTGAAATTTGACGCTTTTGGTGCATCAAAGCACAGGGAAGGAAAATCGCTATCGAAATACTTTTTTTGCTATTCTTATCAGTACATTGTGGAGATTTTATCGAGCAAATAAAAAAAATCTGTCACATACACGTTAAGGAGTTAGTTGGATAGTTGTCACTTCGGCAGCATCTCCTTTTCTGATCACTTCATTTTGGAAATTTTCTTTTAGCAAAAAAAAATAAAACCGGGGAATCTCTTTCTTTGGTTTATTACATTTATCTTTTTGTCATAACTATTCCATGCGACTGGGGTTTCCTTACTTATACTAAGTCACAAATTATTTTGTTTTCATTTCAAAGTAGAGTGATCAGACAACAAATTCATGTCAACATTCTTGTTCACTCGTTCCACTTTCAGGAGTTTCCAGGAAACTTTGATGGCAATAAAGTGGTCTCACACGTCCTTTTGCCTAAGTTCACAGCTAATCTCGTGAGATTTACTCCTAAAGAATGTAAAGCTGCCGACCTTTGTTGCATGAGGGTGGAAATCTATGTATCAGGTGAGAACAATGAAAAACTGAAAGAGTAGAACTTTTGTCAATCTGCCTGCTCGCTTTTAGAATTAGAAGGGTTTACTAAAAGGCCTATGCGTGATGCCACTGACAATCGTCTTTTCTTGCATTAGAACCATTTTATTTCAGTGTCACAGCATCTGTCGCGACAAAGAAAAAGGGGAAATTCGCTGCATGCATGTGATCTTTGCATGAGACTGCTGTAGCTAAAACATAGGCTGTTAGGTCAATAGGTTGCCAAAATTTGCATTCACATTAAACTGCGAATGATCAATCAACCAGTCAGGACATTTCCCTATTGCCGTGAAAAATCAAGTTATCTAGAATGGTAAAACACACCCTTTGCGATATTTCTACGGTGAAGATGAAAAGAAAATTCGGCGAGCGCGGAACAGAAGAATGAGCGAAGTGATCAGGGCGGGACAGAGGGGCCTGGAGACTATTTTTTTTTGATGTGCAAGTCAATGAAGTAATTAGACCTGTCAAGAAGCTACATTTTTGTACTTCTAAACAGTTCTAATCGACCTAATCAAACAGTCGGGCCCGACGTCATAATGTAGAGTGCAAGTAAGTAACATGTTCACGGAATATTTCTAACTTCGTCCCTCCAGAGCCAATACTTAGAGTGCTTAGAACATATTTTGCAATACTGAAAGGAGCCTAAAGAAATTATAAGCTAATAGGTGTCAAACACTGCGAAGCGATAAACAACGGAAAGTCCCGAAGCCATGCCTTTCACCTCTAAAATTAAAAAAAAGATTTGCTTTAACACAGCCAAGCGGCTCCAGTCAATTAGTTTCTTCTCATTACAGCATAATCACTTGTGAAATAACGAAAGTTGGGAGACCGAAAATTAACAGAGAACGGCACGTGCGTAATTGTCACGAACTGTGAGAGTCGCGTAGGGCGGTCAACCGCATTTGACAAAGACCTCACAAATGTTTATCTCAAAGACGTCAACAATCAGCGTTTTAACCAATCATATCATGATACCAGGAGTTATGGGCTCCCTCGCTTCGTTCAGGCTCTCCGGGAGAGAGTGGGCGACGGTGCAAAGAGACACTGTAATCATTTCTTTGCGTGGAAACGCTAATTGTGCTTTGTCAAAACTGTGTTGAATGAAGTTGAATTGATGATTCTGCCAAATTTTTGTTCGTAACTTTGTAACTGAATGTGGAATGCATGGTTAGCCAAATAATGAGGGAAGGTGATCGGACTGATTGCCTGCGATTTCTCTTCAAGATCACGATTCAGAATGATTACACGCGTTTAATGGGCTTCACAGTAAAACACACAGCATAATATACTGTACCTAATGAGGCTGGAACTTATCTGGCTGTTCTTCTAATTCAACTCGAGCACAACCCTAGTCGATGAAACCATGTCGCATGATTTTCAATCAGGTCGCTGTCGTCTGAGCTGGGAATATTTTCAAGGTTCCTGCTACTTGTTTACGAATCACCAAAGGACATGGCCAGACGCGATGAAATATTGCCGTGACCAAGGTGGGGATCTTCTTAAAGTGACGTCAGGGGAAGAGAATAACTTTGTCAAAAGGAGTGGGAAAAGATGGTGGCTTGCTCTGCGACGTGATGCCATTCACAAGGGCATATTCAAATGGAGTGATGACACCTTGCCAACTGTCACATTTTGGGGCCCCAGTGAACCTAACAACTACGGGAACCAGGAAGAATGTGGAGAGGTACTTGACAGTGGCGTATGGAACGACATATCATGCCATGCTAATATGTACACGGCTTGCGAAAAAGGTACACACAATTTAATGAATTGGCGTTTTTAATACTTGAGAGTCGTGTTGGATCGTGATTCAAAAAGTCCAGTTTACAGCGAAATCTTAAGGCCATGTAAGCCCTGATAAAATAGCAATCCGTTGAGAGAGGCAATTTCCCTAGCCGCCTAGGGTAATAAAATTCTAAGTTAAGACAGGCACCAATGATCCTTGAGCTCTTGGCGTTAAGATATGAACGGATTGTTGCCCTCGTATGTAATGATTACTGTTGAAAACGTCACTATAGAGAGACGCTGGATAGGTGTTCTTTCATTGGACCAAATATTCCGGTTTAAATTTCCGGAAGATTCCATGCAGCACCAAATGGAACTAAATGCTGCATTTTACAATTTCCTGAAAAGGCGAAAACCTCGAGAGATATACTCAGGAAGATTTTCCAAAATCTCCCAACGATAATTTCCTTTCCATCTAATTATAAAATCAACAATTTCCGGATTTTTAAGAAAAAGGTCGCAAATTCCAGGGAAATTTCCCCAGTTTTAAAAGGTCAGGAAAATTGGGTTGAATTGGAAGCGTCAAGGTTTAACTGATACTGAGATAAAGCGGAGAATTAATCAAAGTTCATTTCTTTAAACTGTCAGCTGACAACTGATAGACTTTTGACTGGTAGCCGAATTGAAAATTTATTAATAGCTAACAAATGCGCTGAAATGCTCCCTAACAACTTCTCTAAAAGTTATCTGCATTAGTATTTTAGTATTTCATTTGAAGCAAGTCTTATATAGTAGTTAGTTACGAGGGTGCCAATACTTTTTGGAAACAATCCGTTCATCGAACAGAACAAAGACAAAGCAGATTAAATCTGCTATACAGGTGACTTAATCTCTACACAACGGTACTACATACCACATACTCAAAACCCTTTAACTGATTCCCAATCTAAGAACCAGATTAACAAGCAAAACATATATGCTAATAAGCCTTATTAAAAGAAAGATGTCCCTGGAACGCTTTCCATCTGATCAAATCTTTGGGTTGAATTGCTGGAAAAGTCCAAGGGCGAAAAGATGAGCATTATTTTTCGGTTGACTGCAGTGGGAGGCAGATAAAAATGGTAAGTTGTCAGGAATTTCCGAGAAAAGAGAACAACCTAACGAGGGATAGCTGACTAAGCCTGTGAAATATTCCTAAGTGAAAATTGCGTTTTCATGTTAGAATTACGTCTAAAAACTTCACATTTTCATTGTTCAACAGCTTTTGGGTATTTCCTGCCCAGTTATCTTGGGAATATACCTACCATAAGTTCCTCTCCCTGAAATTTCTTCAATTTTTGATGAAGAGAGTTTCTTTTTTCCGCAGAAAATATCGACGTCATTTTGGCCACTCGAGGAATTGGTGAACACAATTCTGGCATTCTCTTCGGCTACCAGGAATTTACTCGCACATACCGTCTGTCAGTCTCGACATCAAATCAAAATTGGGAATTGCAACTCCCAGACTATCCTCTTGGGTGGGTGCACGTGGGCATCACGTGGAGTAAGCAATGGGGATTGCGCTTCTATCGCAATGGTGTCCTAGCTGCCGAGTTAACGAGCCCAGCAAGTCTCCCATACCACTATGGCGATATATTTACAACGTTTACGATAGGGCGGGATAGATCCCATTCAGCATTAAAACCGGGGAAGCATTTGCAGATTGCCGATCTAAGAATCTGGGAGTCGGTCATTCCACAACAGAAAATGCAAGAGCTTTATGGTAACACAAGTAAGTAACCGTAAAGTAAAGTTAACCTTGAAGAATATTTTCTAAATTCCGCCTTTAAATAATAAAATACAAAATAAAATACTCTTAGCTTCGAGACAACTGAGTAGTTTTCAGCCATGTCACTCAAACAGATGAAACAAATATTATAAATTAACATTTTTTTCCAACGGTAGCACTATGATTAAAATTATTCATGTAAATAGTTCCTAGAATTAATGAAGCGATATATAAAACAGAATTTCTTGTTAGAGAGTACCTCGTATCATTATATCTGCCATTTGGTTGTAAAATAGTTAGTAAATTCAAATCTCTTCTTAGAGCCAATCAATATTCAAGTCTGTTAGGTTTGCTATAGTATCATTTGTTTTATTCATTTAAGTGCAAGCCTACAATTTGTTCTATGTTTCATAGCTCTTCCTTGGTACATCTGGAACAACAGCGGCAATCCAGGCTTTCCCTGGAAGCTCAAACGTGTACCTTCAGCCGTTCATCGGAGCGAAAAATACGACGTTCTATTTCAAGATTTAGGTAAGAATTCGAAGTATCTTAAAAAATTCTTTGTAGCAACCCAGCCGCTTCCACCCAGACATGGCTGGTCCTACTTTGGGATAAGAGGGGTAGAGTAGAGCCTGTGTTAGACAATTCCTGAGGGAGAACCCGATGTACTTCTCACGCGGAGAGCTGAATTAACCAACGATAGAGCATAATGTAATCCCTTGGCAAGCCAACATCCTCCTGGCAGGCTAAATCTCTACGTCCAATGCTATTAACATCACTTAGTATTAAGTACGAATGAAAATCGGCTTGATAAGCCTCTTGCATGATTAGCTCAGATTCTCACAATACGCCCTGAGCACCGTTCACCTGCAATTCTTATCAATTGAAACCTTTGGCACTTTCAGTTCTAGCCGGATTAACGTGGAAATATTAGGTGATTTGGGAATTCGTTCTTTAAGTGAAGTTTAAACTTGGAAGCTAGGCTTAGCTTTAAAATTATTGTCTGACTCTAAGGTTTAAAGAGAAAGAACGGTCCATTACATGGATGTCTCAACTTGATAATGATGAAAAAGGAAACGGATCAAACAGTCAAGCATTCTACTTATAATACTTTCCTTGTTACCTTGATCGTAAACATTCAATAAAGGCAGCAATTATTTCGTATGAATTCAGGTAGTATAATAAGCGATCTTCTTAGTGTTGCATCCTTTCATTTTTCAACAGAATACAATCATATAGGTTGCTTCGCGACAGATTCAGGACCACCCATGATAAGTCTAGAAAACAACGATCCAGTCTTAGATGGTGACTACAGCACCCGTGAAAATAGCGTTCTGAAATGTCTTAACGCTGCGCGCAGAAAAGGAAAGAAGATGTTCGCTTTGAAAAGCAGAGGGGAGTGCCTGTCTTCTTCAGGCGGCCATCTTGACGTTGAAGCAGCATATGAAGAGCCTGTTGAGTGCGTGAATGACAAGGGAGGAGTTAATGCAATGAACGTGTATATAATAAAAGGTAAGTTATAATTCCAGCATGTATTTATAACGGGTAAGACTAGTACCGAAGTTACACACAATTATTAGAAAGTCTCCAAGTGACTAGGGGTGACGAGCATACAAAACAACTTTACCAACCGAATATTCTCTAATTAGGGTTCTTGGATGCTAACAATATCTTGTACTGAGCTCAATGGTGAATTAGGGTTGCACAAATATGCTGAGACTGCTTTGTTTAAACAGTTGAAGTCAGAAGATAAATAAATGAATTAAACCACTCTTCAGAAAGCTTTCACTTGAAGTGAATTAATGTCGTGTAACTACAAACTACTGATTATTATATGAACGAATTCATCTTTACAGAAAACGATAACGCCGCCTACAAGAAGCCAACTTCCCAGTCAGGCGTAGTTAAAGATCCTTCTTTAGCAACAGATGGCAGTCGTTTTAATTCACCCACAGAAACCTGTAGCCTAACCAGTTCACAAAAAGACCCCTGGTGGCGAGTTGACTTGGAAAAGGAAGTTTTAGTCCGTGATGTATACATTTATATCTCCTCTTCATCGCAAGTGAATTACGTGCTCGAGATAAGAATTGCAAATCATGATGAGCCAGACTTAAAGGATAATTTTTTATGTGGGAAGTCGTTTCGTTTTAGGGGGGAAGCTTGGCGAAGAGTTCGTTGCCCTGTTCCCCTGCTAGGAAGATTTGTCACCATAACAAGACTAGTGGATAACGGAAATTTGATGCTTTGCGAGGTTGAAGTTCGGCAAGAAGGTAGGCTGATGATTAATGGCGGTCTTTCAAGCTTAAAATTGCGACGCGGCTTGGGGTCTCCCAAGAGCAACAAAATAGGACAAATAGAAGGGATGTACAGCTTGGAATGGAGCCATTTTAACCGAAATTTTGACATCGCTTTTTTTGACCGGCTGCGAAAGATTTACGTTATGCTGGCCCCCATTTTGTTGTGTGTCTTTTGTTTTTCAGCAACAGAGTATGTCCAAACAAGTATGTCTTACCCTCGTCAAAGAGGTGATCTCTCTGTTCTCGAAAGTTATTATGTCATGGGAACAGTAAACTGTTTAAGCTTTCTTTACCACATGTCTGGAGAAGATGTTGGAAAATTAAATGTCTACGTTGTTGGTCAAGATGAAGCGACATCATCGTTGCTGTGGCGATTGGCTGGTAACCAAGGAAACCACTGGAACACCGCTCAACTACCCGTAAATGCTGTCGAAGGTTTCAAGGTAGGTAGGTAGGACTGTGGAGAAAAGCTTCAGTTTCGTGTTGTAAGTTTTTAATGTTATTCGTTGAATTGAACTGCTCTTCTGTATAGATTAAGTTTGAAAGTGTCAGTGATGATGGAAGTTCCGGAGAGACTGCATCCGGGATATCAGGACAGGTGTGAATTCTAGTTGCATATGCACTCCGCTTCAGGCATGTGCAAGACTGACAGGTGAGGTTTCTAGCCCTTTACAACATAATTTAATCCAGGCGTCACTAAAAGGATTAAAAGTTACTGAACTCAAGTTACATGAAACTTTTCAGTGTTTTCCCGTAAATTGTGCACTCCGAACCACAAGAACAAAACTGGGGCAGGCGGTGTCATCTAGCAGTCTCGCAGAATGACCGATGACCTTGTAACGGTCCAATAAGCCACTGCAAGATACGACTCCCTCAAGATTTAATCTCGTTTCTAAAATGGCGAGATCGCAAGCAAAAAAATGTTTCTGAGAACGTTTCTTCGCAAGCTTTAAAGACAAAATTAAGCGTTATACTTGCCAGAAAGAACTTCAGTATATACTGCTTGTTTGAAACGTTAAAACAATAAGCAGCTAAGCTTAAATCAGTCACTGTGATCTTTATAAAATATTGCTTATATATAAAGTTGAGCCGATTCAATAATGATTGCAGGATTTTACTCGGCTATAATCAACCACATTCCTAGTTACCAGGACCAGCTAATGGAGTGGCTATCCGAATCAGGATTTGGCGATAAGTACTGGACTCCATGCTATAGAGGAACAAAAGATGGCTGGTCAAATACTAATTTCCACAGTAGCTGTGATAGTAGAGGCCCTACAATAACTTTGGGAAGGAAGGATTGTTTCATATTTGGAGGCTTCTCAGATCATAACTGGAAGGGTTAGAAACAGACCACTCACTTATCTCTACCTTAATTAAACTCAAGTTTAAATTTTGTGCGTGCTCTCATTACCATCATAGTACAAAACCAACCTAAAAAGAACTGAAGTCATGCAGTAACTCGCTGTCTAAGTGTCGATGAGTTCTAGACTGACTTTTTTTTATTCAAAATGATCAAAAATAGTCTTGCAGTTCATCCGGAGGCACAGAAGTACTCTTGCTTAGCAACACAGCTGGTAAAACCTACGGACTCAATAAATTCTGAACTCACAGTTCTTCTATTTCTTCTATTTCTCGATTTTTATTGATAGTGGCATTTCGTTTTGAGTCTATGGCTACTCCCTACCTTTGTGCTTTGCTGTACTGTTAAATAAGTGCTACTCTGTGGGAGGCGCAGTGGCCTCATGGTTAGTGCGCTCGTCTCCGGATCGAGCGGTCCGGGTTCGAGCCCTGGCCGGAGACATTGTGTTGTGTTCTTGGGCAAGACACTTTACTCTCACAGTGCCCCTCTCCACCCAGGTGTATAAATGGGTACCGACGAATTTAATGCTGGGGGGTAACCCTGCGATGGACTAGCATCCCATCCAGGGGGGAGTAGAAATACTCTCAGTCGCTTCATGCTAAGGAAACCGGGATAAGCTCCGGCCTGATGGGCCTCTTGGCTCGTATGCAGACTTTACCTTTACCTTTACTCCTTGCTCCTGTTCCAGCGATTAATCAAGTTCAAAACGTCCCGTCCAGCAACGCGTTCCTTTTCAGTCTGAGTCCTTTCAACCCGAGCGATGGACCCAGAAAGTTAGAAGTGTTACCTGAGAAGAGACACCAGGCTATTAGGAGGCACAAATATACAGGACCTTGCTGGGGAAAAGATAAAGACGAGCTATGTTTTAACAATCAGCACGTGGCTACGGAAATCGATACTAGCGGTGTGTTTAATGTCAGCGGAGTTTCCAATCCCGCTACATTTTTTGCCGGTGAATCTTCCTTCCAGGCTGATGAAGTTGAGGTTCTTACAGTTGGAGGTAAGAATGTTAATTAATCCTACCTAGCAGTAATTAACAGTATCTGCTTCGCAAAATGTACTCTAATGTACAAGATGGCTCTATATAAGCCCTTGGCATCAAATCTCTGAAAAAACCCGAGCAGTTCTTTCATACTTTACTGTATATTTTACCGTACAAGGTGGTTCTATTCTCTAGTCGTCCGCTCCGTAGATGAAACCCTAGCCTGCACCGGGTACAGTCGGACAAAATCCTCAATTATTTACCTGTGTATAGACTGGCTGCGACGCAGGCTGTTGAAACCCTAGTGTTTTGTCCCTTCAAATACAAGCATTCTGCACTACATTCATGTGGCATTCCCCATATGAATTTTCATTGTGTTTAATTACGTCGGACGCGTATAAAAGACGGTAACGAAATTTGGTAGAAAAGGAAAACGAATCTTTCATGTAAATTTTAAGTTCACTACTTTAGAAAAGTAAACCATGAATCCAAAGACAACGTTCCAGGGTGGTTCCGTAGGATCATTTAGGTTCGTTCCCTCTGCAACAGAGCATTCTGCTTAGGGCCTTTTCATATGAGCCCGGTAACCGGGCTGTCTCGGTTATCGGGACGAATTCTGTGGCGTGTTCATATGGGAAATTTCAGCCCGGTCGACCGGGATGAATTCAAGAAACACAACCAAAATGGTGGAACATAAATTTGCATTGCTCGTGACTGTCATAGCTTTGTGGACTCTTGTAGCTTTAGCTTATAAAGCTAATTCGCATACTTCTAAAGTGGAAATATATACAACACAAAAATTATGCCATTTTGGCCGCTACATTGCGAGAGCGAAGCCATTTTGTTTAAACCATTTCGTACCGGTCACCGGGCTGGAGTGTTCATATGAGAAAATTTTCATCCCGGTTACCGAGATCTCGGTAACCGAGCCAGTCCGGCCTCTCATATGAACACATCGATATTTTTTCAAAGAAACGACTGGCCAGGCGAGATCTCGGAAACCGAGCCAGCCCGGTTGACCGAGCTCATATGAAGAGGCCCTTAATTGAATGCCGGGCTTAACTGACCCTTTGAACTACGTGAAGGACGTTTGCGCGAAAAAAAAAAGGTACCATTCAAAGATGATGAGTTAGTGATGTCAGAAATGTAAAACATTACGGGAGGTCACCGACTTCGTTTTGGAGAGAAGATGCCCGGAAGAACACCTAAATCTGAGTAAATTGAGCTTCGTTAGAGAAGAAGACCACAGTGGCTGCAAGTCCCAAAATATTGCAATAAGAGCTTTGAAGAGAAGTGTTCTCTGCCAAATATGGTTCAAATGGACCTACTGCATAAAGCGAATTTAGTCAACTGATGAAGTTCCTCAAAGAACAAGTTCGCATTTAGCGACCATAGTTTCACGCGCCTTATAGCCGTAAGATGGCAGGATTCCATGTCCAGTGGACAGTTATCTTAAATTTTTTTCAACTTGCCTCATTGTTTTTTTGTTCATTTTTGGACAATGTGGAAATAATTGTTTTTAAATCTGTTTCTGAAAAGAAAAGCAGGGGTCACCGAACGTCCGAGGTCGTTAAATCCATTCAAAGCTCTAGCAATGGCCATCTGCCCTTTCATTGTTCATTTTAGTACTTAGCGCGCGCGCTCGATGCCTGACGTGGCGTGTGAATTTGCGTCTACAGTAAGGATGCGCAGAAACAATTAGCGCGAACGCCCTTAAAAGAATAGGAAACGTATCGTTTTAGCTACTCAGATCTACTCAATGTAACTTAAAAAACCCATTATATTTTTAACTGCTTTATCAGTCAGATAACTCCACTATCTGTTTTTGGTAGATTCTTTGTGTGATCCACCTTGTTTGGAAGGAGAAACCTGCAATGAAATCGCGGGGAAATGTGTTTGCGATCCAACCAGGAGAGACGAAGAAATGTGCAGGCGAAGCCAAGGTAAACCGTCTTTAATGTACCAGAAAAAGCAGAGCGCCTTTTGAGTTCCCATTTTCTATTTTCACTAAACATCCGGACACGTCCGTTCAAATCTTAGTGATTAGAGCATCCAGAGAGTTCAAGGGTTTGCTATGCGATTTCCCACTTCCACTGGAAAGGACGATGGCTCATTACAAGTTCAAACATTGATTAAGAATTTCGGGGTCTCTATCAAGTAGCCAGAGGAGGGATTCATAAAGCTCTCCTTAGATAACACGGATGCTAAGGTTTGTTTCTTGAGGACGTTCACGCCAATTTTTTTTATGTTAAGATTTTTTGGAACTTATGCTTTAGTTAGATAATGAGCATGTCAGAAACGAAAAAATTGAGGGTCACCGTGCTTATTTTGAACGGAAAGCCTTTTGAAGACCGCACTGTAGTTTTGGTCTTGTAACTCGGTATCCACTCCACTCCATTGTTGACTGGGATAAAATAACTGGAATGAAGATCTCTAAGGGTTGAATACTCTCAGTTGGAAACAAAATGGGCCTATTTAGGTCCGAGGTCATTTAGGAGAGGGGACTGCAGGCGAGGTTAACGAATTAAGAACCGAGTTCTTTCTTCGTTTGCACCTCCGTTCTTAGAGTGCGCGCTTAATGCTTGACGTGGCGTGACATTGCGACATGAGTTTAGTGCGTTCTTTCGTTGCTTTGTTTTAAACCAAAATCCTACTCTTAGTTTAAGAATAGGATTTAAACAGACATTAAATAGGATGCCTCCTTACTTTTTAAGGGTTTCACTGATTTAAGCCTCAGATCTGTCACACCAGAGGCCAGATCTACAACCCACCGTACCCGTAGATAGTGTGACTCTTGTATTGCGAGTAGAATACGAAAGCCTATTATTAAGAACGAGATGTGCCGACGTCGTCCTAAATGAGACTTCTCTCTATAATCAAAAAATTAGGAAATCAAGAAAACGATTCGCCCTTCTCTTTTACCACAGAGTTGCAGAAACTTAGAGACGAACAATGCAATATCCAATGGAATCCACTGCGGAAAAGTAACTGTTGGGGACGATTCTTCGCTCGATATGACATTGGACATATCTACTCTACTCCAAAGTGGCGGTGCTACTATGAAGAGGCGCTGACCAGGGATCGCAGACGATATGACAGAACAAAACAATCATCTTGCTATCACACAGCACACGACGAGTTGGAACGTTTCACAAATGAAGGTAAATTTGGAGATAAAAGAGACGGTTTTGTTTAATTCGGTAATAATTTGATACAATTTATGGAAAATTGAGGTCAGTAGCTCTGATATCTTCTGTGTTCATATTCATCAACACGTTGATATTCCAGCACTGTTAAGGCAGCGTTCGAAATACGCGTAGACATTTTATTTCTACGGGAAGGCCTACCGTCCACACTAATCCGTCACGAAAACGGAGCTTTTGGAAATCGCTCTTCAAACCGCAGGAACTTAGGGTGGCTGAACACAGTCTTTGATACCTCTGTTTCATTTACTTTGATACCTCTGTTTCATTTACATTCTCAAAACTCAATCCAGTAAATAAAATCATGCCAACGACTGCCTATATATGTGCTTATTTTTTTCGCCTTAGTTTTTAAATGTGTGTATCTGTTGTTGTTTTTGTGTTGTTTTTTGTTGTATCTGCTACAATCTGTTTAATTAACTTTCCCTAGCTAGGGGCTAACTAGAAAACTTAAGTTTACTTAGCCCCTAGACACCTTTAATCGGTAATGTTTAACTATTTTCTTTCTCCCTCTTTATAGATCTAAATTCCTTTAAAAATGTAATGCTAATTGTAAGAAAAGGTGTAAAATAATAAAGATTGTTGTTGTTGTTGTTGTTGTTTTTCTCTAAAACCCTTGATCCTTTGGTCACCAAAAATGGCAGCAAGCAAGTTCACAACACAAACTTCAACTTTTTGATAATTAAGCTGACGTATGTACCGTTGCCATGGCAACATGATCAAATATAAACAGGTGTTTAAAATCGGTTTTGTTTATTTGCAGAAAATCTAGTCATTAGATTTTCTTTATAATTTGCATGCAAAGAGCTTGTAACGATACTCGGAAGTTAGCGCTATTTTAATAATAATTTAACAAACAGATCTTTAATTATCCATCGTTGAAGGTTCACTGGCATATCTTGAATTTCCTTTGTTAAAGTTCAATTTTTTTTCAATCCTCCAGTTACTTATTTCCGAAAGTATTTTCGTGCCAAATTTCGTGAAATTCTAATGAGTGGTTCTCGAGAAATAAGCGCCTCCCAGAAGTCAATTTATCACTCAATTGCACTTTTTTCGACTTACTACGCATGCGCTGCATTTAACTGGGTTCTTTTAGCAACAAAGAAATAGCGTTAGCAAGAGCGGCGGCCAAAACTGTGTTCGACCACCTTAAAAAAAGCTGGCTTCCTGCTTTCGTCTGAACGTAAAACGTTTAAAAAGCAGATCTTTTTTAAAACGATGACGTCACGATAATCATGTGATTTCCCTGACCGAGTTGTCTTCAAACACAAATCCAAAATGGTCGTTGCTTATGTAGATTTTACATTCCTCCGTCGTCGTGTGGGCGGAAAACATCTGATGCGTACTCAGAGTGAAACCTACGTTTTCAATTCCTTTGGCGTAGTGTGGACGCGACCTAAGGCATTTACAAACGTCTCTACGCGGCGACGTAATGTTACAAAGCAACCCTATAAAAGAACACAATTCATTGTTTGGTCCTTCATATAATGATACCAGTTTTTAATCTTAACGGTTTCACTTCTAAATACTGGTTGTTTACAATTGGTATATTTATGAGTATGGACTGAACAGAAGCTGTTCATTACATCACAAAATCCGAAACTGAATAGGCCCTTTGCAGCTAAGCCATCGCGTTACCTACTTTTCATAAAATTATGGGCTATAACTTAACAAATGTCAGAAATGGAAAAAGCATGTCGAAAATATCAAAATGGCTAAATTTGAGGCCCCCATCATTAAAGAATGAGATTTTATGACAGTCTGAACTTTGAAAAGAATAAGAAGATTTGTATGGAAAAAGTTGTTGGAGAGCAAGAACTTGCTCTCCAACATTTTCCATACAAATTCAAACTGTCGTATAAACTTACTCCTAAATGCCAGGGGCCTCCAACTTGGCCATTTTGCTATTTTCGATGCGCCCTTTCCATTTCTGACATTTTTCAAGTTATAGCCCATAATATAACAATTTCCCAGGAGAAATTTGGTCACGTGACTCCAGCTGCAAAGGACCTATTTGCGTAAGAAGCCTTCCCCTATATTGTTTTGACAAGTCTTTGCTGCCTTGTCATGCATAAACAGCTGGGTTTTTTAGAATGGTTGTCCTAATAAAATGTATAAGCCGACGCCACAATCATGTCAAAAGGTGTTAAGGGTAATGATTGTCTACTGCTGCTTAATTGTAACTGAAGGTGCCTCAGCGTGAAAAATAGAAGCGTATTATACGTGTATTACTGCTGCCCTTCCTTCTTGATGAAGCATCGTGAACATTTGAACATTAACCAAGCAACAATAACTGTCACTACGCTTATAACTACGAATAGTTCCTCTTTTGCTTCGTCCATCGAATGTGACTGTAAATAAACCGCGAAGAAAAAAATGGGTCTTTCTGCAGGTACCGGAAAGCTTTTTTTTTTGTAACTTGGGATTAGCCTTTACTTGGAGTTGTTTTGTTTCCTGTCTTTTATTCTTTTGTTTTACGTAAGCTTACGTAATCTGTGCTCCGGTAGTCGCAGAGGAAACCAAAAAAATAGCCGCGCGATATGCCTGTCCATCTTGTAACTTGTAGTTTTAGTCCGTACTATAAAAACAAAATATGACGATATACGAATACCATGAAGTTACTGTTTTTTTTCTTTACTCTAATTATTTTTCCTATTTAAATAAACTTCTTAAAGTTATTCTTTTTTATCAGTAGGTAGTATGTTTAGTATAGAAAAACATATGGAATTTTTTCGATACCGCCGTTTTAAACTTCAACTCAATAAAAATTAATCACATGCAAAAAATAATATGCTGCGTACGCTTTTTAGCACTTTTCTGTGGGATCACCTGCTGCACACAAACAGTACCAAACGACAGCAGAGAAACACTAAGGGAACACCAAGAAATAAAAGTAACAGAAAGTAACAGAAAGTTATAGAAGAACTGTTAAAACGACAAAAAATAGTTTATTACATTATTTCTTCCTCTTTAACCTTAGAAAGGAATTGTCGACCTCATGGGATGGAGAACGGCGCCATACTTGACGCGCAGATTACAGCATCTTCTGTATACTCTCCTCCTCTCCCACATCTTAGGGCGCGGCTGAATTCTCAAGTTTACTCAGGTTCTTGGTCGGCACTTGTTATTGATGTAAACCAGTGGTTGCAGGTTGATTTCTTACAAAACGTTACGTTATCTAAAGTGGCGACTCAGGGAATACAGAGCTATCCTCAATGGGTGCTAAGTTACTTGCTATCTTACAGTATGGATGGAAACACTTTTGAAACCTACAAGCAGTGTGGTGGTGACAAGGTGAGCTAACACATACATATTTGAAAGCCTGGGGACGAGATTAGTCGTGCAAATGCTTGCAAGACTATTTGGGGCCCGGAAGAACTTCAAGAGTTAGTGTGAAGAAGAAGTTGTGTGTGTTTTGTTTTTGTCTTATGTTTGCGAAATAAGAATGAAAATCCTTTGTAAGCAGGGACTTTGAACGTTTGGTTCGTAGCGACAACTTGATGTAAAATAAAAAATTGCCAGCATTCGTCTAAGTCCTGTGTTCTCTAAATGGCCCATTATCTTTTTACGACGACTGACCAATCCCAATATCACCATAGCATCTATCGCTCTCCTCCACGTTTACTCCATAACCATGTTTCATGGCGAGAGGAGGTCAAGAAACTTCACACAAGATTTCACAGCCAGATCAAGTTTTAAACACTTAGGCCACTGCCGTGCTAAAAAGTGTCTTTAACTTAACCTAAAGAAAAGGTTTTATACTTTATACAAAAATGAGATAATGGAATCTTATTACATTTTTTTGGCTAGGATATATGTATAGTAGGTACAGACCCGCTTACCGAAGTCAAAGCGTTGTGAAGTTGTACTTGTCACGTCCTATTTTTTTGGTAGAGCGAACAAATTTTTTCAGCCTAGTGAGGATGGGCCATAAAAGACAAGAAAAAATGTTTCCTCGTACTGTTGTTTACATGCACCTCCCCCCTCCCCTCCCGGTGGATAAGCCGGGAGTGTGTGCCGCGAAGGATCTTAAACCCTGACCTTATTTAAAGATGAATCAAATGAAAATTGATCCTTGATCAAGCCCCAAACCCGAAAAATGACACCCTATTCCAGGGAAAATATCGTAAATTTATGAATAGTTCAGTTTTAACAGATCACACGTTTTCCTTTCAACTAAACTTTCACGCACTGCAATTTTATCTGATGCAATTTAGGTACCCTACCGGGGACACAAGGCCAACAGGAACAAAAAATGATACCCTGTCCAAGGACCGAGAACCTCAAAACCCTACACTATCCTGCGGAACATACTTGGATAGTCATATGTGGGAGTATCCCCGGGGCTCGCATAGCCCACCTCTCTGAAAGAAGATTTGTATATTAACATGTTATGCTATGCTCCTCAGATTTTCAATGCAAACTGGGATCAGCACACAATTGTTTACAACCTAATAAATCCTGTAATCTTTATCCGCTTCATCCGGGTACTACCACAGACTTGGTACGGTCACATATCCATGAGAGTGGAGTTCTACGAATGCGACGGTAACAATTCTTACATTCAATAAGTTATTCAATTAAGTAACCTACTTGTAACTATAATAGGCTTAGATCTACTTTGTAGTGTGATTTTTAATTGACTGTCACAAGTAACCAGGCAATTACACGGTTTTAGCACAGTATGAGATTGGCTGAGCAGTCCAACTGGTAAGTAATTGGTTTGGTTTTGGCTTGCGACACTCAACTGAAAACCGCTCTGGAATCTCTCAATATCTAAATCCCCAATTGTAATTATGTCAAAACTTTGCAGACCAGGGCATTCTTAACTAGCATTGACCTTGTAATGCTCTACTCGTAGCGGAGACGTACATGTAACTTAGGTGGGGAGAGGAGTTCTAGGATTTAAACGTTTCGCACCTGGCTCATCTTAAACAAGTCAAGAAAAAAAACCAGTGGGCCCAGCACTCTAACCATTAAACAGTATAAGTAGTAGTAATTGATCCAGATATCTATTACAGTTGAATCCCGCTATCTGGAAACCGAAGGGAAAAGAAAAGATAGTTTGAAATAACCGGACTTCGAAATTGTTTAATGCCGATAGTAAATGACTTTAAAGGTTAATTCAGTGTCGACCAATGGAAATGGTATTCGAAATGATTACCAATTCGATCGAAAAATGTATTCTAATGTGAAGGTATCATGTTCTAAAATGAAACATTATCTATCCCTCAAAAGGTTTTAGTTTCATCCCAAATACGACCTTCTAAGAATTCGATCGACGTTTTTATAGCAAAACTCAATCGAGCAGGCACACCTTTCAGTCACACGCGCTGGCCCGAACGGAGCAGCAATGTCCGCTATGAAATTATTGATGGCTATTTAATTTTCTCACTACGTTTCTAAATCTCTCCCAAATATAAACAAGAATTTTTAAAAAAATTAAAACCGCGCTTTTTTAACTCTTTTTCGCTCACAAAAATATTACGTAATATTTAGCAACAACGTTTTGCGAGAAAACATTATCCGGAAACAATTTAAAAGATGGTTAGGACTTGTTCCCATATCTCAAACCACCCTTGGATACCTTGTGATGCGTACACAAAGTAAATACTGATTATAGGCCTAAGCACTGAAAATACTGATTAGGGTTAGGGTTAATGCAAGGGGTTAATGGTTAGCTTCTTTATAGCGTTCGGGTTTCCGATTAGGTACTTAAATTAAACCCAGTTGTAGTGTATTCTCGGTGGTCTAGTGGTTAGAGTGGAAGACTGCCGAGCTAGCGTCCCGGGTTCAAATCCACCTCGTCTCACCGAAATTTTTTAATTTTTTTTTCCCTTTAAAATTGAAGAGACTTGCACTTTGACAACATTTGTTGAGCAGAAACTAAGTCTCTGTGTCAAGAAACTTAGAAATTTCATGCGAGTCTACGTGAATAGGGAGAGGGCAGTTTGAGATATGGAAACATTCTTTGCCTGAAGCGGGCTAGCGTGACTTGTAATCGGAGAATTCTGTTTATGTCTGAGGAAAAAATACCTTGACCTTTCAAACGACTATCAATTTACATATGTTAAAAGGGTTTATGACGAGCGCTATAAAACATGATAAAAGGCTAAGTTTTAACTTTTTTCCCCAGAAAATTCCATCATAGCTTCTGGCGAAGTAAACACGATCTTACATTTATCACCGTCAGCGTGATCCATGGCCAGAAGTAATACCTTTATAGCGCATTGAATATTCCCTTCGAAAGTAAACAGAAACGAAAATTCCAGATTACGAAATCTTCTGTTTCGCACGCAAAACGAAAATACAGCTTAACTCTGGATAATTTCAGCCTTAGTAGCCAGCAGCTGGTACCAAATTAGATGCTTTATCCTTGCAAATGTCCTGCGCCCATCGCCGAAGGATTTTGGCCCAAGTTTGACCAAATAAACATTTTTCCCGTCGGCGGCCATTCTTTTGTCTAAACAGTTAATTCGCTAACTTGACAAAACCCTCCTGAGGGGGGATATGACGAAAAGAACTGAGAAATGGCCTGTAATTGGCTGATAATGACATCATCCGCGGAGGTTTGGATATAGTCACCGACATGACTAAAAAAAACAAGAATTTTTAAAAAAATTAAAACCGCGCTTTTTTAACTCTTTTTCGCTCACAAAAATATTACGTAATATTTAGCAACAACGTTTTGCGAGAAAACATTACCCGGAAACAATTTAAAAGATGGTTAGGACTTGTTCCCATATCTCAAACCACCCTTGGATACCTTGTGATGCGTACACAAAGTAAATACTGATTATAGGCCTAAGCACTGAAATACTGATTAGGGTTAGGGTTAATGCAAGGGGTTAATGGTTAGCTTCTTTATAGCGTTCGGGTTTCCGATTAGGTACTTAAATTAAACCATCCGTTTTAGTGTATTCTCGGTGGTCTAGTGGTTAGAGTGGAAGACTGCCGAGCTAGCGTCCCGGGTTCAAATCCACCTCGTCTCACGAAATTTTTTAATTTTTTTTTCCCTTTAAAATTGAAGAGACTTGCACTTTGACAACATTTGTTGAGCAGAAACTAAGTCTCTGTGTCAAGAAACTTAGAAATTTCATGCGAGTGTACGTGAATAGGGAGAGGGCGGTTTGAGATATGGAAACATTCTTTGCCTGAAGCGGTCTAACGTGACTTGTAATCGGAGAATTTTGTTTATGTCTGAGAAAAAAATACCTTGACCTTTCAAACGACTATCAATTTACATATGTTAAAAGGGTTTATGACGAGCGCTATAAAACATGATAAAAGGCTAAGTTTTAACTTTTTTCCCCAGAAAATTCCATCATAGCTTCTGGCGAAGTAAACACGATCTTACATTTATCACCGTCAGCGTGATCCATGGCCAGAAGTAATACCTTTATAGCGCATTGAATATTCCCTTCGAAAGTAAACAGAAACGAAAATTCCAGATTACGAAATCTTCTGTTTCGCACGCAAAACGAAAATACAGCTTAACTCTGGATAATTTCAGCCTTAGTAGCCAGCAGCTGGTACCAAATTAGATGCTTTATCCTTGCAAATGTCCTGCGCCCATCGCCGAAGGATTTTGGCCCAAGTTTGACCAAATAAACATTTTTCCCGTCGGCGGCCATTCTTTTGTCTAAACAGTTAATTCGCTAACTTGACAAAACCCTCCTGAGGGGGGATATGACGAAAAGAACTGAGAAATGGCCTGTAATTGGCTGATAATGACATCATCCGCGGAGGTTTGGATATAGTCACCGACATGACTAAAAAAACAAGAATTTTAAAAAAAATTAAAACCGCGCTTTTTAAACTCTCTTTCGCTCACAAAAACATTACGGTATATTTAGCAACAACGTTTTGCGAGAAAACATTACCCGGAAACAATTTAAAAGATGGTTAGGACTTGTTTCCATATCTTAAACCGCCCTTGGATACCTTGTGATGCGTACACAAAGTAAATATTGATTATAGGCCTACGGGTTAATGCAAGGGGTTAATGGTTAGCTTCTTTATAGCATTCGGGTTTCCGATATGGTACCACGCTTTAAAACTCACGGTTACTTACACTGTCCGACTGCGCGTTTGTTATCTTTTTAATCTTTACGCAAACGTTCAGCTCGCGAAACGTGATATAGTTACCGCAGTCATCTACTGTTATATAACAACCGACTTCAATTACGCGAAACGTGACTCTTGCCTTTCAGCATATGAAGGTGTTATGTTACAAAGGGTTTGTACTTTACTTTACCAGGAGCCATAATATGGCTCCTGACTTTACTTAATAATTTTACAGCAGATAAATATGTGTACGTACAAACATATAAATAAATAGCTGCTGGAAGACCTAGCAACAGGAATGAACTTCCCTGGTGATAAAGGCCACCAGAAACAATATATGTAAAACAAGAACATGAATAAAATATACATAATGACAGGCTGTATTATAAAACGAGTATAGTAAAATATTATGTGTTACAAAAATAATGCTGACTGAAATTAAATAACAATTACATTAAATCTCTACTATCAATAACAAAACAGTAGAGTCTTAGGTCTTTTTTGAAAATTGATTTGTGATTCCCTCTTCCTAATAGATATATAACAATTATTCCATGAGCCCGCGTTGGATATGAAGTAATAAAATAACCAACGAGCGCGTAGCGCGAGTTGGTTATAATCACTTCATATCCAACAAGGTCGAATGGAATAATTGCTTTAGTCATAGTTAATAGAGGGGAATGGTTATGAAACTCGTCAAAGTTCTTTGTTGTATGTTTTTGTTCTGTTTTTAGGCCTTGACCCTGCACAAAACACAATAGTTGTTTACTCCGTACTGAGGAACGAACCAATAGAAACGTGTTGGTTACGTAATTCATGCATAGTGTATGAGCGCAAAACAAAAGATTGTGCAGGGTCGTGGACCTTCCAACATAAATCTTGGCATCTTTGTTTGTTCCTTTGATGTTTGCCGGGCTTCCTAACCAGTCCCCTCTATTAACTATGCTTTAGTAAATTCTCAAACCGGGTTTTGCCGCCGATTTTTATTTCCACAATTTTACAAAGCGAAAAATTTTAAACTTGTCGCACTATTTTCCATATGACGTAAAACTCCGACGGAGCTGAGAATTTACTAGAGGTAAATTATTCCAAAGAAGAGCAACTCTAGGAAAAAAAGACGACCTAAATAATTCTGTTCTTGCATAGTTAGTTTTAAAAGTTAGTTCAGTGTTCCTCAAAATATCGGGTTCATGCTCAGAATTATAAAACTGCAGATAATTAGAGATATCGAGGCCATAATAACTATGCAGGCATTTGAATGAAAAAAATGAAGGGTAAATAGATTCGTCTAGAAGATAGCTACATTAGACCAGTGTTATTCAAACGTTCTTTGTAAGAAATCCTATTCCCAACCATGAGCTTAGTCGCCCGACGTTGTACAGCCTCTGCCGTATCGCTTAAATAAACTTGATGAGTAGACCACACTTGAGAGGTCTAACGAGGTGAACATAGAGCTTTTTAATAACATCAGCAATGACACACGACAAACATCAATAGACATTTAAGCCTAAATGTTGGTAAATTTTCAGTGTGATAAAAGTAACTGACCTCAATGCCTTGTTGTCTTTTTGTAGTCATCTTTCGTTTCAGCGCGATCCGAAACCTTTCAAGCGATTTATAGCTTTTTCAGTTTCCTCTCGTAAGAAGAGTAAAAGCTACATACTCAGTTCTTAAATCACTCTTTCTCGAAGCGAAAAAAAGACACATAAAGCATGCCAGCCGCCCCAATTCCTCCACAGAATCATAGTACAGGGTTAAGCGCTCCGTAGTATATTGACGGGTGAACAGATCATAAGTTGCGTGGTCGATTCCACAGCGAAAGTGAAGAGTACAAGTTGCGTGATTCAATGATTATATTCCTTTCATAGCGTGTTGTTATCCGAGAGGTTTGTTTACGTCTCAAGAAAAAAATACCTTGACCTTTGAAACGAATATACATTACGAGCCAAGGCTAAGTTTTAACTTTTTTTCCCCAGAAAATTCCACCATTGCTTCTGGCGAAGTAAACACGATCTTACATTTATCACCGTCAGCGTATTCCATAGCAAGACGTAATACCTTTATAGCGCATTGAATATTCCCTTCGAAAGTGAACAGAAACAAAAATTCCAGATTACAAAATCTTCTGTTTCGCACGCAAAACGAAAATACAGTTTAACTCTGGATAATTTCAGCCTTAGTAGCCAGCAACTGGTCCTAAGTGTCATTCTTTATCCTTGCAAATGTCCTGATGTGCATCTCCAACGGCTTTTGGCCCAAGTTTGACCAAATAAACAGTGTTCCCGTCGGCAGCCATTTTTTGTCGAGACAGTTAATTCGCTAACTTGACAAAACCCTCCTGAGGGGGGATATTACGAAAAGAGCTGAGAAATGGCCTGTAATTGGCTGATGATGACATCATCTGGTGACAACAATTGGCCGAGTGAGTCGGAGTTTGGGTCTACTCACCGACAAAAAAAAAAAATAAAAAAAAAAATAAACCGAAGGCAAAGCAAGAAACCGCCCAGCCTTCGGCTGCGCGGTTTAAAAAAAAATTAAAAAAAAATAAACCGAAGGCAAAGCAAGAAACCGCCCAGCCTTCGGCTGCGCGGTTTAAAAAAAAAATTAAAAAAAATAAACCGAAGGCAAAGCAAGAAACCGCCCAGCCTTCGGCTGCGCGGTTTAAAAAAAAAAAAACCAAGGCAGAGCAAGAAACCGCCCAGCCTCCGGCTGCGCGGTTTAAAAAAAAAAAAAAAAAACCGAAGGCAGAGCAAGAAACCGCCCAGCCTTCGGCTGCGCGGTTTAATAAGCCCTTCTAGGCAATTGCGGAACTCTCAAATGGAAAAGAATACCAACCATCCTAGCCGGCTATTTAGTAGCTTTTGTTCTGTCATACTGATCTATTATAGGTTATAGCTATGACGTTTTCGAAGCCGAGGAGCTGATAAAAAATGCCAAGTATCTATGGACGTTTGATGACAAGGACGATATCAAAGATCAACAAGGGACGACTTGGGCTCAACAAAGTAGTTTCTTGCAGACAACTGCGGGCATACGAGGTCAAGCGGCGAAGACTGAAGGAGGATCTGGTCCTATTCTACTTGCTCAAGACACAAGCTACTATTTATCAAGACCCACACACCACGCTCCTGTGACTGTCAGTCTGTGGCTCATGTATCAGAGCACTGGTGTTAGTCAGACTTTCCTAGCTGCCGGGGATCAAGAGAACTCAGATAGAGGCATCCATCTTCGCCAAGAGGACGGAAGTAAGGAAGAGCTAACGTTCAGTACAAAGGTTGATACAAAAATGTGTTCAGTTAAGTTTGGAGTTCCTCAAGGGATGTGGTCACACTTAATATTTACATGGTCAGCTGTTAATTCTGTTCTGACTCCGATCACTGCCTATCGTGACGGAAACATTATTACAGATGTGAACAATTTTTGCACCGACGGTTCGTATCCTGACTTACCGAGTAACGCCATCACATTAGGCTCTTCAACTTTACCGACAGCTTCCATCGATGATGTCATGGTTTTAGGAGTATCTCTTTCTACGTCGCAGGTGGACAAATTGTTTAGATACTACAAAGGTGAGCATGGCCTTTTCTGTATTTCAAGGTTGTTTATAGGCTTAAACTTATCCGAACCAGGTTGGAAAATTAGGTTTGGAAACTCCATGGTACAGACGCAAACAAAACAATTAAGAGTCATAACTTGCTTCTAACATCTTTTTTTGCACACAGATCCAGGTTGTTTGCGCTTTAAGACATCCTACATGCCATTAAAAATAGTTACCAAACTGCGTCAAGACTTGCGCATAGTCCCGCAAATCGACCCAATGCCCATGAAGTCCTTTGTAAACGTGCATGGCAGATATCGTAAAATTAAGGTAGCTTGGAAGGATGTTAAAGAAGACTAATGCTTCTTGCAAAACGTGAGGTGTAGTGAGATTAACATAGTCTGCTTTCAAGCTGTACTAATGAAATTTTTTTTATTGAACGATAAAACAATTGTCCTGCACAAACTCGAGGAAATCTTCCTCTTAGGGTTTGACCTATGGCCTCATCAGCCAGAAAGTAATGGAAATTATTTTATAATGCGTATCCTGCGAGAGGGAGAGATAGATTGTATCACAATAAACCCTTGCCAATAATTGTGTTCTGATGCTACCTCATGTTTTAGGCGATGCTAACCTTAAAGTCAACGTGAGTGTAGAATTGACTGGAGAAACATTCCACACGGATTTGACGACAGTAGTCTCGGAACTGTTTAATAACAAGTCGCATTGGATTGAGGCTCAGGTATGTACACGTGTTAGTCACCTGCTTCCAATAAACAGACTGACAAAAAATTCACAAAGACGATACGAAATGACATATAATGCAAGTACAAGACTAATTCTATATCTACTGAACGCTGTCAGGTGAAAAACAACTTTACAAAATCGCTGCTGAAAGTCAGAATATGCATTCAATCCTTAGACTAAAATGACAACCGGGATCTCTTGCGAGCGGGAAAATATCTTGGGAATTTTCTAGGTAGCTCATATTTGAGGTCGATCTCTCTTGCGTGCCCATAGAGGTCACAGGAATTTTCGGCTCCATTATTATTTTATTTTTTAAAAGAATATTTAACAAATTACGATTTGTGGAGGTCATTTTTTGCACAAATGTTTACGCGAACTATCCAGACGAGTTCCTTTGTGGATATGTTGACATGTTCAGTTGAAGTTCCGCCCTCCACGGCATTGTTTTATATCGCTTCGCAACAACCGCGGCAAACGGAGGTAAACATCCACCCGACTGAAATACCACTGCACAGTGCGCTAGTATTTCCTCCTTCGAAAATCCTCATTTTGTTCAACAAAATCAAATTACAGGAACAATGGCAGTAGACCAAGCTAAGTGCCCCCCTTTTATCGGACGGAGAAATTTCAGAAATATATAATAGTAAAACCGCAGCCAAAAACATCGCTCGAGCAACTAAATCATGGATGGCAGCATAGGTAGAACATTGTAAAGCCAAAAACATTAATGCATTAAACTGCCAGTGAAAGATGAGAATCATTTCACATTGCTAGCGGATACGTGCCTGCACAATTCAGCTCGGTATCTGCGATTTCTTCAACATTCTCTTTGCACAGTTCGGTGCCTGCAGCTTCAGCAAATCGACCAGCTGTATGAGAACGTTCGTCCAGCAGTTCCAATCAGTTCAAACCAAGTTTGTTCATTAGCGAACGTGGCAGAATTCACCGGTATGCCGTCGTCCAAGTACAGCATGGCCACAAAAACCTCTCAGCGCCATTTTAAATTTTAAACATTAACAGTTCAGTCTGTTTAACACAGCAACTTAAGAAAGTCCCCGTCCCGAAAAGCCAAGGAAACGAAGAATCATCGTTGACTCTGGCTCTGATGTTTACAACTTGAAGTGAGCTGTCTATCGACTCAGCCGGCTAAAAACCTGGCAAGCGTTCGGAATTTAAACCAAATTCTGCAAAGCTCTGCGCAGTTGAGCATAACTTGTTTTTCGCTCGTCACTTGGCAACCAGCAAATCCGTTTTGACTGTCGTCAATTTCATAGCGACATTAAACGCAAATTTTCTCTTTGTTACATAACTTGGCTATTCTTCTTTTCTCGGAAATTGTGATTTTTATGATTATTTGGTAATAAGACTTCGTGTCGTCCAATTCAGTCTGTAATCATACTCGTGATAAACAAATGGGACTCCCCCTGCGCGGTCATCTGACTTTGTTATCACTCGTATGATAACAGACCGAACTGGACTCTACTCAGTCCCATTACCATTACTAAACATCCTAGCGGCAATTAGGCGCCAAAAAAATACAAAAGCAAACGCTCGCGCACGTGCATAACTACAACTTTGATCGCGATTAGTTGATTCTAACTACAACTTTGAATGTAAATGGCTTATTGAACTGTCCAGTAACAAACTCTCCAACAACAACTTGGTAAGTGAATTGGTGGAAAATAGGAGTTTTTTTAAACCAATCACAAACAAGGAAATTGTAATTTTTTTGTTATAAGTGAGAAAAACCAAAATGGGAAAATAGTTTGTCTTATTATATGATTAGGGATAGAGAATTTCTTGCTGATGAGAACTGACAAGTATCATTAATTCTTTAGGTCAAAAGGCTTTACCAAGAAAATACTTCATTAAACGTGGAAAACTTTCTTTTCTGGTAAGACGTCGTGTTTCTACAATAGTGACTTCAATAAAGTTTTTTCCTAAATTAAATTTATTTATTGTACTATCAAATAAGATAATTTTGTCCCTGTTGTCGACATGGCTTCTACATGAGACAAAAAATGGAAAATATCTGTGTTTTACGACCCTGATATGTCCGATAACCTGGGTCTAGTGGATACTATCCCTGATTTGTCGGATGAACAAATGAAGCTTTCTGAGAAATCCTTTTGAGGAAATTCAAATTACGGAAGAATTGTAAGAGATGAAATTATTGCATTAGGTTCATTTTAACTTAATAGCTCATACAATAATAATTTGAGTAGGGCTAGTGAGAATGACTTTCGGAGTGATACATCTTCGACAATTGACTGAATTTGCACTCTACACCGACTCGTCTTAATTACAACGAGTAAAGCCAACGAGAAAACGGGCATAACATGAACTAAAGCTGATAACGGAATCGAATATTAACTAACGTCATCTAGAAGTAATTAAACAATAAAAATGTATTGAGACAACTTGTTGTTTAATTGTTTCAGGAACCTCACGAATGTAGCAGTGAACTTTACTGTGCGATTCAAAGAGACTGGGTACAAACAAATCGAACCACTTGAGAGAAGCATGGTGTCAAAAAGCATGCTGGGTAGTACCCCGATTAGACTAGTTGCCATGGAAGCTAATGCCGGTTAGTTTCTTTCTAAAAGTAATCATAAAACCTTTTAGGCTAGGTTTGGCCATTCCAGAGCTTCTGAGGACAAGCTATGAGAAGATGCTTAGCAAAATCAGTTCAAAAATTAAACTTACATTGAAACGTTCAAAACCAGGTATACAGTAGAATCCCGATTTCTCGAACCTCGAAGGGAAAGAATAATTGGCTGGAAAGTTAAGATAGTTTGAGAAATCGGGCTTAAAGATGCAGTGTTCGACTGAGGAGAGGGAACAACTTTTGGTTTCGAGTTTTCGGGAGGTCCGAAAAAATTCGAATTCGAGAAATCGATATTGCACTGTACAACTATTTTTAACTACATCAGCACTAAAAATAAAACGATCACTCATTAAGGCAAAATGTTAAGAAGAGTCAAGTTTAAGATCTAGAGTGAGATTGATCTAGTCAATTTGTGTGGGAAAAAGAGGTGTCTGGAAAGAAGGGATTGCTTGCATTTGGGTGATGGCATTGCACTGAAATTTCTGTTGGAACACCTTTTTTGTTCTTTTTAATGTTTCTATTTCCACTTGTTCGCCTGATTACTGTTTTTCTTTGAAACAGTCTACATTAAGCCACTCCAGGTTTACGCGCACAACACAAGCTCTACGTCCCTGGCCGTCTCATGGGATGAACCTGGAGAATTAAGTCAAGGAACTTTCTGCGGGGTTGAGATTTTATATCGCTTGAACGATTCGTCGCAGAAATTCGGCGTCAGGGTTGCGTCAAGGATACCAGGATACGAGCTGATAGACCTGATGAAGTACACGTTGTACGCCATAAGTGTGAAGCCCTTCACCCTGGAGGGAGAGGGGAAGGAGAGTGACGAAGTTTTGGTTAGAACAGGAGAAGACTGTGAGTATTGATAACTCGTCATCTTGTTCAAAAATTGTATATTCCGATTTGTTCTATGACAACCTGCAGATCGTTGAGCTGGGAAGTCAGAGTCTGAAGAAAGCTACAAAGGAAAATATAAACCTTAAACAATTTTTGATCACACTTCACAAGACTACCACATAACGGTTTTGTGGACATCAAAAACAACTCTACTGGAACTAGTGTCATTATCATTAAGTAATAGTAATAGTTTTTGTTTCACTGATAAAGTATATATCAAGTGTTACATGGATACCACCTAATAAATACTTAAAAATGCGCTTAATATGTATTAATTACTAATAGCTAAATTGTAATTAAAACTAAGTCTGTTAATAAAAGAGTTTAAAACGCTCAGTAATATAAATCGGAAGTGTAGGCTTGACTTGTCTGAGCTTAAGGGTAGCAGGGTTAATCCTAGGAAGTTACCACGGGAGTAAGAATTTCGGCATAGTCCTTCCATATCCAGATCATTAGTCATTTCATGAATGACTAATAAGACTAATAAAAATTGCAAAGGAATAGTGCAGTATACAAAAAGGACCACTTGTTACTCTCTCATTATTTTGCTATTCCACCCAAATATCGTCTTCCGTTCAGATATTGCCTAATTTTTAAACGGATATTGCGCCCGGGCTGGTTGGCTGCAAGTACGATTTTGTAAACGCCTTTTATGGCGCTATTTATCACGTAACTTGTGCCCAACCTACCGCCGCCAATAGTTTTAGAGTGGCGATCCTGGGTAACAGTTTACTTTGGTGAAGTAATCCTCGAGTGCTACACTGACAAATACACTCCTTATAACTCGATTTATTTTTTAGTTCCTTCTTCTCCTCCACTAAATGTCAGCGGATTCCTTGACGACACCGAAACGCTCACCGTCACTTGGAAACCACTCCCCTTGGAGCATCGCCTCGGTATCATTCTAGGTTACCACATCACGTATGAGGCACAGAATAGTGGCAACCCTCAAGAAATGAACGTGAGTGCCTTCAATTTATCAGTAGAACTACAAAACATCCAGAGGGGAAGACTGTATGAAGTTACGGTTACTGCGTTTAACAGCGCAGGAGAAGGTCCACCAAGTCCACTGGTTGTGCTCAGATCACCAGATGGGGGTAAGTAAAACACACATGTAGGGAAAAACAACTGCTCGTTGTTAATACAGGGTCGAGAGCATTTTGTGTCCCGCTTTCATTCGTCTTTCTCTGAGCAGCGCAATAGTCCTGGGTAACAGTTTACTTTGGTGAAGTAATCCTCGAGTGCTACACTGACAAATACACTCCTTATAACTCGATTTATTTTTTTAGTTCCTTCTTCTCCTCCACTAAATGTCAGCGGATTCCTTGACGACACCGAAACGCTCACCGTCACTTGGAAACCACTCCCCTTGGAGCATCGCCTCGGTATCATTCTAGGTTACCACATCACGTATGAGGCACAGAATAGTGGCAACCCTCAAGAAATGAACGTGAGTGCCTTCAATTTATCAGCAGAACTACAAAACATCCAGAGGGGAAGACTGTATGAAGTTACGGTTACTGCGTTTAACAGCGCAGGAGAAGGTCCACCAAGTCCACTGGTTGTGCTCAGATCACCAGATGGGGGTAAGTAAAACACACATGTAGGGAAAAAACAACTGCTCGTTGTTAATACAGGGTCGAGAGCATTTTGTGTCCCGCTCTCATTCGTCTTTCTCTGTGCAGCGCAATAGTCATTAAACCAGCAAAACATTTAAGTGCACCATAGAGACTAGCCGTACATATCCAGATGGAGGGGTAGCGAACAAGAATGATCACTGCCAGAGTGATTGTGAAGGGTCAAAGAGTGCCAAGTAAGGTATCCTCTTCTCTTGGGTGCCACACTGCGTTTTCCGCTGGGAAAGGCCGGTTATTGAGCGCGAACATGAAAGACGAAGGAAGGAGCACAAAGCGTGGGCACCACTGCTCACGTAATCATCAGCCTTGTTTTCTTCGATGTTTAAGGGGCTTGCATTGTTAGGAAAACGAAAAGAAAACTTACACCATTGAAACAGCCCAGGTTTTTTACATAGTTAATTTTACTAAATGCGTTCTGACGATTTGTGACACCATAGCTCGCACGCAACTTGAAAGTCAGTAAAACCTACTTTGAAGTTAATATCTCGCGTAAACGAAAACTTAATAATTAAGCATTTTTAAAAAAAAAAAAAAAGAAGAGGCTTGATCGTGCATTGATCCGTTATGTACTCCAGGAAGTGACACGAGCACTAAAAACTATGGGGAAATCTTGGCTGGCAGTTAGTAGTCACTGTATTATTCTTTAATGTTATCGTCACCTTGTGTAACAACAGAACAGAAAGAAAAAGCTTGGTGAAGCCTTTTTCAGTTATTGTTCACCAAAAGAGTAGAATTTATTAACCCATTCAGACTAAAACGATGTTTGGGGGCGTTAAATCATCATTCATTTTGAGAATATGGGTTATTGACTTAGAGCGAGGTCAAGATGGCTGAATAGTGGTCGAGTTCTTTATTTTGCGTGTTCATTGACAGGCGGAGTTGAGGTGCATAAACAAGAAAAACAAGAACGACGCCAGTATCGAGCCATCTTGACCGAACAATTTAGTCAATAAGGGATTTACTGTATGGCTTTCGGGGAATTTTCCTTGCTGGACACAGCAAGTTGTCCCGAGTGGGCAAGATAGCAGCAATCTTACCCGCTCGGTTAGCCAATCATAGCGCAAAATTTTGTTCATCTTTACCGTTCATTGAGCTAGCCATATAATGTTTAACAGCAATGCCCTGAAAAGTATATGTTGCCTTGTCATTTGAAGTAGGGTTACATGCCGTCTGTTTCTACGCAGTTTGTTTTATATATGTCTTAGTGATTTCGCAATTTGTTCATAATAGTTCCCAGTCTCCCACCGCCAGTGGTAGTAGCCCATGGTACAAGCCACTCGAGTGTGATGGTCACGTGGGAAGCTATCCCAGAAAGCCATACCAATGGCATTCTGCAGGGTTATGTTACGATAGTCGACGGGATCGGCAAACGTTTTTATGGCTGCGACCAAACAGTGAAGATCGATGGGCTGCAAAGATCCAAAGTGTACAATATTAAAGTTGCTGGTTACACCTCCAAAGGGCTTGGGAACTTCAGTGATGGCGTAATAGCAATCACTAACATCGATGGTAGGTCATTGAGTTAACGCATCTAAGCTTTTAGGTGTCGTCTACAAACGTTTCAACATATAAACAATTTAAACTTTCACGTGAGAATCTACTATAAAATGCGAGCAACGCTGCACTATCAACTCGGCATACGTGCATCATAATCTAGTGACACACGTTTAAGGCATGAGCAAACTTAACTTTGTTTAGTCAGATAAATTTATTTCTGATTCATTCCTTTAGCAGTGTACCATTGACTTATGAAGGATTTTCTGTGTGGCAAACGCTGACAAAAGCATGAATTTATGGCGGGTTGAGTGTTCTAGGTATGAATATCGCCGCTGAGTGAAAATATCGTACATCCAATTTAACTCCTCTCCTCCTTGTGTACCATACCTTTTAAAATCCCCTACACGACTCTGATCCATGGTAAGTCTCCATCGGCAATCTTGGGATTTTCGCAAATGTTCGGAAACGTTACCAGGGCAAAGAACGGTTTGAGCATACTAATTTCTTATCACGTTGATTATATCATTCTTCACAGGTTGCCAGGCTCTTGGTATGGAAAACTACAACATTTCCAACTCACAAATCAGTGCATCTTCCAACACTGAGGGCGTTCATGCCGCCAGTAACGGTCGATTAAATTTTGACCCAGACAACGTTTTAATCGCGGGATCCTGGAGCGCTGACATCAGTGACTTTGACCAGCCCTTTGATCAGCCCTGGCTACAGGTTGATTTCCTAGAAAAAGTTACCGTAGCCAAAGTAGCAACTCAAGGAAGACTATTAGATTCAAAGCGTTTCTTTCAGTGGGTGAAAACTTACTTATTGAATTATAGCCAGGATGGTATTGATTTTGAAGCTTATGAGCAGTTCGGAAGCGTGAAGGTAATTCTACTTAAATATCATTGTTTTGTATAAGCAGTAATCCTTGAATCACATCCTCGTCGCTTGTGTTTTCAAAACGTTTACTTGTCAGTTCTTCAAAAGTGCTTGAGGCCAGTAATACATCATTAGGCGCTAATTCGACCGTGGGATGTCCAAGTTATTGTAAGTCGTCAACTCAAAGATGAACAGAATCTCGCGTACTTATTAACCTATTTACTTAATTATTTAGTCTAAACTATATACTGACGATGAATCTGCACTCCAGCAAACACAGAAGTGGTGGTGTTCTTTATGAATGGCCTGGGCTTGGTCGCAAGAGCAGTTCCATGTCTCGCATGAGAGTTAGATCCACTTCTGCAGATCTTCGCTTTTATTTTCTTCGCAGATTTTTCAAGGCAATTGGGATAGTAACACTGTTGTTTACAATGCAATTACTCCGCCTATCAAGGCGCGCTTCATTCGGATACTACCCAGATCTTGGAAAGGTCACGTATCCATGAGAGCGGAGTTTTACACCTGTGAATACGGTAATCAATCGACGATACTATTAGTTTTATTACCATAAGTTTGGCCAATAATGCAATCTGACAGTTATTCAGATACAGGATATTATTTATCACTATGTCATTTTAGGGATGGGAGGCGCGGTAGCCTCATGGTTAGTGCCCTCCACTCAGGAGAGGTCCGGGTTTGAGCTCTGGCCGGGGAGATCGTGTTGTGTTCTTGGGCAAAACACTTTACTCTCACGGTGCCTCTCTCCACCCAGGTGTATAGATGGGTACCTGCCAATGTTTTTAAAATGCTGGGAATAAACTCCCGCCCGATAAGCCACTTGGTTCGTTTGCAGACTTTACCTTTACCTTACCCATGAGTAGATGCTCGGTTAAGATCCGAAAAAAGCATTGTTCTGGCTTCTAATGGAAAGGATGTAAGCATGGTTATTGGCAAATAAAGCTTACAGAAGAGAGTTCACTTCTTACGACCTTCGCAACGCCCTTTGGTGTGGCACGCGCTGGAAACACTATGAAGGATGCGGTGGCAGATCATGACGTCAAAATTAAGAAGCTGTTGGGCGGTGTTAAGAACGTAACATTAAGGTTAACAAGCAAAAAGTCGCTTTTAAGCAAACAGAAGTGCCCTACATTGGTCATCTCCTGACCTCAGAGGTGATAAAGGCAGACCCATCCAAGATTGAAGCAGTAATAAGGATGGAGAGGCCCACTGATGTAACTGGTGTTCAGCGGATTATGGGCACCGTGGGCCACCTGGCAAAGTTCCTGCCGAGATTATCCGAGGTCTCACAGCCTCTCAGACAGGTCACCAAGAAGGGAACAGAATTCTTATGGGACGAAATCCATGATAGAGCATTCAGCAGGATCAAAGAGATGGTGACATCCCCGCCACTGCTCAAGAGCAAGAACAAGTCTGCATAGAGTGGCTCAAAAGAAAAAAACCAATGAGCTGAAAGGGAATGCCCGCAAGAGACTGACATCTCATCGAAAGAGAGAGTAGAAATTAAATGCTTTTATTAAATGCTCCCGTTCGCTTTATCATTAAGTGTCCCCCTGATGTGCTACTTGGCTTGAATGCATACTGAGCCTTCTTTTCACTTTTCGCGGCAATTTGTCATGGCAGTTAAATGTTGTTGCGTCTACCAAAGCTAAAATCTTAAACTACTTAAGAACCTTGTTCTCGGCAAGCACCTCTCAATTTAGTGTCAACTCGAACTCCGAACATTTGAAAGGAATCATTGTCTCCAAGTCGTTGTTCCCAAGGGGTCTACGACGAATTGGTACAACCAAGTTTCTTAAGTCTAATACAATTATATTCTTTTCCAGATTTCAAGCTTGAACCAGTTAATATCACGTCCTCTGAACCAAGTTCTACTGGAGTCGGTCTCCAATGGAAACCACTAGACCAATACAAAATAGGCGAGCCCGTCTTAGAGTACAGAGTAGAAATCTTTGATTTGCTGAGAAGAGAACGTTTTAATTACACGGTTAATTCATCCATGACAGATGTAAATCTGAACATTTTAAAACCGTTTACGCCTTATAAAGTCAAAGTGTTTGGAATTACGAACTCATGGGAGGGAAATATCACTGATACCATAGGACTACAGACGCAAGAAGATGGTAGGTTGAGTTAAAGCTAAAGCTGAACTCTGACATATTCCCTTAAATGGCAGCTGACGTAATGTATTCCAATGCATAAATTAAAAAGACACTGTTATGAGTATGGCTTTATTTACATCAGTGCAAAATAAAATCTGAAGAGCTCCAGTTTTGTCGAAGATTATTGTACCAGTACAGGTAAGCTGCAACGAGATACCATCATGAGTGACGTACAGAGGAAGTTTTGATTTCAAATTGAAAAAATGTTTGAACAGGGCTGTTTAGAACATTTCCTTACATACTTGACAAACAACTAGAAATTTTCCTTTTTACGATAACAGACTGTCAAGTTTGTCCTCTCTCGCTTGTTGCCGCATCGCGAGAATTTGTGTTGTTATCGTAAAAGCATAGTTAATATAGGGGACTGGTTATGAAGCCCGGCAAACATCAAAGGGGTAAACAAAGATGGCGAGATTTATGTTGGAAGGTCCACGACAGTGCACAATCTTTTGTTTTGCCCTCATACACTATGCATGAATTATGTAACCAACACGTTTCTATTGGTTAGTTTCTCAGAACGGAGTAAACAACTATTGTATTTTGTGCACCGTCAAAGCCAAAAAAGCGAACAAAAACCTAAAACAAAGAACTTTGTCGAGTTTCATAACCATTCCCCTCTATTAACTATGCGTAAAAGCAAAAATGCTAATGATATTTAGGCATTTCACCTAAATAGTCTAGTATTTAAATAATACGTTGGTGTGCTGCGGTAAACAGATATGTCCAGAATTAAACCCTAATGAGATTCAAATTTCTTACGTTAAGCATCACAAAGTGTCCTTTTTGGTGAAAAGTCACTAAAACACACACAGTTCTGTCAAATGAGATGATGTTAAATAACCTTGCCAAATGTGAAGTGCTAATTAAACAATACTCGCGTTCAGTCCTGGACATAAGTGCACAAAAGTGTTGATGTAAATAGTTCTAAATAAATTTCATTTCCATATTCCGAGTTAATAGACGATCAGGACTCTCCTTTCTCTCGCTGTGTTGCGCAACTGAGTCTAATATGTTAAAATGTTCACGGCTCCCAATGAGCTTGTGCCATTTAATGAAAGAATCACGTTAAGTGTGCTTTCTTTACTCCAGCTCCCAGCGAGCCTCCAAAAAACCTCAGTATCCAACACACCGGCACCTCAGAATTAACATTCCAACTGGAGCCAGTTGATAAATATCATATCAACGGACGACTCCGAGGGTATAAAGGAAAATATCGAAAAAGCCTATCTCCAAATGAGCCCTGGAAGACCTTCGTTATCAATGTAACTCAAACCAAGCGCAGGAAAAGAAGCACTGAGGATGAACCAGTTACCTTTAACCTGGGGGGTTTAAAGGCGCACACCACGTATACGGTCATTGTGTTGGCATTTACTGTTAAAGATGGCGTTCCCACACTGGCGGCAAACTTCACCACGGCTGAAGACGGTACTACACATTAATAATTCATCAAATTAAAACAATAGAATCATGACCATGACGACGTTTGGATATATGATCTTATTTTGCATAGATTTTAACGATTTCATTTCTCCGTTTTCTCCTTAATGTTAGTTTCGATTGAGAAGACATATCAAACACTCAAGAAAGTGTCTGACCACATTTCCAAACATCTCGGTGTTCCTCCAAAATACTTCGCTGCTCGTCGTATTTTAAACTCTCTTCTCGTTGTCTGGAAATGTAATCAAACACGGTCTTTCATGTTTGATATACTACCTCAATTCAAACCTGACTTTTTTATATTCATCTTTCTCTTTTCTACGAACATTATTTTCTCCCTTAACATCTTCAGTACCAGATCATCCTCCGTCAAACGTAACTGCGTACAACACCAGCTCTACAAGTGTGAATGTCACGTGGCAGCCTATCCCTTTGGACCAAAAGAATGGAATTCTTCTAGGATACCACGTAAGATATTGGAGACACGATAGAGCAAACGATAATATCTCCATGGTAACAGTAAACAGCACTAGTCTCTATGCAGAACTCGATGGATTAGGGAAGTATAAAGAATACGTCATCCAAGTAGCCGGATCGACAGTAGCTGGTTTAGGGACGTTTTCGGAACCTGTATCTGTTCGTACTGAGCAAGATGGTGAGTAATGTGTATGGTATTGCATTGCATTGTATTCCATTGCAATACACTGTATTGCATTGTATTGTAGCTTCACTTGTGGTTGAATGCTTACAATGGTCGATGAACTTAGCTACAAGGAGCTTGTTCTCAGGCATGCCACTGAGACTGAAAGAGACATTTCAAATAAACATACAGTAATAGGCCTAATAATCCCAACTAGCTTGAGAGACAAACTAGCTGTTTATTTATTAGCATGACCAGGGATTTGAACTAAGGTCTACATGTACCAACAAACAACTCCGCTTAGTGGTCAGAGCCGGACTTGAGCTCGCGACCTCTAGCCACTCAGCCATGCTGCATTCTATCGAAGCGTTTTAGGAACAAGTTGAGTAGAGCAAGTGTTTTCGTGGCAAATGCTCGATATCTTTAAAGTGTATTTGACAGGTGTTTTCATTTTCTTGATTGAATCTTTGCAAGGTCATGAGATGGAAATCAAAATAAAAATTGCATATGCTTTTATTTTCCTTCGCCCCGTTTTAGCCACCTGAAAACGTGAAATTTCTCTTCCGGCTGGGTCTGTAACAGCGGAGATCAGGGGGCAAATTTGTCATACACACTTAAATTTACAAAATGATTTGCCCGAGCCTTTGTAAACACTATTAAATGTTATCTTAGATATAGTGTCGTGATGCAGTACCGTAATAAAGCTCGTTTAAAAAAGGGATTAAAAAACATGGGTTTCTTTCCTTATCCTTAGTGCCCGATGAACCACCAGGTAACATTAGAGCAAGTGGAATTGAACCCACAGTTTTAAAAATTGACTGGTTTCCAGTGCCTTACGAAACTATAAACGGCATTGGAATAGGTTACAAGCTCACTCTATTCAACACCAGTGCGCACAACATTCGAAATTACACCTTGAAGGCTTCTGTTCTTTCCCTGGAAATTATCGATTTGGATATCTGGACAAACTACAGCGTCAAGATGTCTGCTTTCACTGTTGTGGGAGACAGTCCATGGAGTGAATCAATTCTTGAAAGTACAGACGAAGAAGGTAAGCCACGGGCATCCAATCTTTTAAGTTTCACGCTACAGCAAATGCCCTTCTCAAAACCTCATTAACAATTCATCTGGTGAAAAGAAAGAAAATCACAACCGTGAATGAGGCTCTCGAGACAGTGTTTCGTCGGCTATCCAAACACCTCGAATTTCGTCAAAAATACTCCGCTGCGCGTCGAATTTTCAACTCTCTTCTCGGTGTTTGGATATGCCGATGAAACACTGTCCCTTGTGTTATATAATTTTACATGACATCTTGGATGTCACCTAGAATTATCAGATCATTCACGGCGAGAAATTAAAGACACTTAACGCCTGTCCAAAAGAAAACTGTTTGGCGACCAAACATCACCAAAGATTGTTTAGTGACCAAACGTACTGATGTTGAAGTGAGTGGCCAAACGGTTAAACATGTTTGATCAAACAAAGTTTTAACGCCACAAGCAAAGAACTATGGGCAACAAATTAACCACCAGAGTACCTCGCTCAACGAGCGAGATTTCAATATGGCGGAATGTGAGACTTCGCGGGTTGCGATTCAAAGGCTCAAATTAAAAAAAAAAAAGGATAGCGGCTAAAATCCTCCTTGACATTTTAGAGGAGGATGGAAATAGGGAACATAGACGAGGGAAGACCAGGGGCTGGATAAGGAAAAGAGATGAGAAAAGATAGAAGACAAGAGAAAGGATACTACAATAATATCGTACAGTAACGGATGATCGAAGATACTACAGGTTCCCGCGAAATGATGCGAATGACTCATGACGATTTTCTCGAGATACTGATGCTCGTTGAACCTGCGTACATTTTGTTACAATTTAGTTATCGCGTCTTGTACGTAAACAAGATGCGGTATCTATGAATACGAGCTACTGAGCAAGCGTGGTACGCATGCACGCGCCAAACATGTTTGTTACGGCTGTCCAAAGGAACAAAACATTGCCTATCAAACACGAAACAAAAGAAATGTTTTAAGTTGTTTGATCGAATGTTTGATGGCCTTCAAACACCATCAAACACGATCAAACAGCACCAAACAAGGTAGCCAAACGATGAAATGTTTGGTCACCAAACAAAGTTTGATGGTGATTGGTCACCAAACATTTCCCGTCTGGACAGGCCTCTTTAAGTCAGTTGACCCAAAACTACCTTGCTCAGCATTGCATAGGCCATTTTCAAGTTGTCTTTTGCCTCTGCATCAAAACGAGTCTTCGTGAGAAACCATTCATATGAAAATGCATGTGTTCCACCTACAGATCATTGTCATGCAAATCAAAGTTATTTTCATATGACAAGTTTTGCACGAGGTCTCATTTTAGCATAGAGGTACAAGGTAACACGGAAATGGCCTGTTGTTGTGCAGTGCGTTTCATTGATTCTAGTGTTTTATCCACAGCTCCTTACAAAAGTCCAGCAAATCTGACAGGAGAAGCCACAAACTCGACCTCAATATTCGTTCAGTGGAACGCAGTTGTTTTACCCAACATTCGCGGGATTCTGCGAGGTTACAGGGTCTACTATGAAGAGGCTCCGGGCTCCGTCCATGCAAGCGTGCTGAAAAACGTGTCTGTCGATAAATCTGTGACTAAAGCTGAACTCGTCAACTTGCAAAAATTTACCGCGTACCGTATTTGGGTAACAGCGTTCACTACCAGAGATGGAGAGTTAAGCAATTCCATATTTGTGCCGACACGAGAGGACAGTAAGTGCCGGTCTTTCCGGCTTTTTTGTCGGCCTTTTTACAAATGAAATATAACTGAGAATTATTACTATCTACCTTTTGCATAGATGTACTCGACTCCCACTAACTCGAACCATTGCTAACGAGAACCCTCGCTAACTCAGGCCAAATCAGTATTTCACCAGCTGGATTTCCGTCATACATGTAAAAAAAATACAATTGGTAACTCGAACCCTCAATAACTCGAAACTCTCGCTACCTCGACGCAATTTGCGTTTCCCTTCAAATTATTTTCTATATAACTTTAGCCTCGATTCCTCCGACCACCATGTTTTTAATACGTGACAACACAGAACAAAACAACACATGGAAACTATTTCTCAAAAAGTTAATTGATGAACCCTGTAGCAAAAGCCCTATCGTTTTTCGCTTTTAAATAGGCAAAAACCTGCTTTGCCTTGCTTCCTTTTGTTTCGGAGCTGACTGTATCACTATACTGAAATTCCTTGTTAATGTATATGTTGGTATTAACTTTATCTTATTTGTCATAGCTCCAGGACGCCCGCCATTGTATATCACATACTCTTCACCAAGCTCTACCAGTCTTTTAGTTGAATGGGGTGCAATCCCTCCACGGTTTAAAAATGGAATCATAAGAGGATTCGAGGTTCACTTCCAATATAACGGCACAGTGGAAGTTAGAATGCGAGGACCACGTCTCTACTGGGTCATTCTCGATGGTTTAAAGAAGTTTACAGTCTATCATATTCGAGTGTTTGCCTTCACAAATGAGGGATACGGTCCAGAAAGCAACATAACGGCGGTCACGGCCCAAGATGGTATGGAACGTACCTATAATATATTTTTTCTCTTATAAATAAAAATACTTGCTGCTGAGTTAAACTTCCTTCACTTTAAGCCGACTCTCAGACCCTTTTAACCCCAGTTAGGCATTTTTTTAACAAGTTCGCATCAAACTGACATGCGTCTTTCTCGAAACAGGAAAAGGTTCGAAAATTTGTTCCTTCGTGATTGAATATAAAGGAAAGGTTCAGTAATGAGATGACTAGTTTTGACAGTTTTTCCGAAAAAGGACAAATATTTTTATCAATCTTATTTTTCGATATCGAGAAATGGATATTTTGGAAGAAAATTCGCACTTAATAGTGCTCGCCCAAAAGTCCGAGTATTGCTCGAACAAGAGAATATTGTTTTTTTTTTTCTTCACAAGTTCCCAGCAAGCCACCAGAGGGAATCATCGCTGAAAGCCACGTCACGTTGACAACCATTCCTGTCGCCTGGCAGCCAATCGACTCCAGCCATATTCATGGCATTTTACTTGGTTACAAGATCAGGTACCAGGCCGTCGCGATTGGAGAGGAGCCAGTTGAAGATGAGCCAATCAGAGAGGAGATAGTCAGCCCTTCGACGTTCTTTCTTGTGTTAAAAAATCTTGAAATATTTACTTTGTATCGCATTGATGTGATGGGATATACGATCATGGGCAATGGTCCTCCAGCCACGGATTATGCAGGTTGGTCTAACTCCCAAGCCTATCATACAATGTCTCATCGCATAGAATATACATTTAAAAATGGTTTAGGCAAACGTGTTTGCATCAATATTGCCTCCAATTCAGCTCATATCATGATTCACTTGGAAAGTTACACATACTACCACGAAATCCCTTGCGAGTGCACAACTGTGAGCTCCAAAATGACTCATCACTTGGCCTCAACTGTACATGTGTGGCAACACGGATGAACCAAATTGGCCGAATCTGTCTATTCTTTACTTTATTCCGTCGCTCTATTTTATCGCTAATTCAAGACTTATGTAATAAGGCGAGACGTGCAAATTAACTTCAGATTAAGGAAAGTTTAATAATAATGATGATAATGATAATAATAATAATAATAATAATAATAATAATAATAATAATAATAATAATAAAGTTATTTATATAGCGCTTTATACAAAAGTTCTAAGGCGCTTCACAATGGAAGAAAATAGAATAATAAAACTTACATTCACCTAAGAAATGAAATAATGTTTAAATAGACTGACATTGGGGCTACACCTAATATAGTTAAGAAGGCAGTTCCATAACTTCGGGGTACATACAGAAAATCCTCGGTCTCCATAAGTTTTTAGGTTCAATGGAAGAACTTGATGATGAAATTTAGATGAAGACCTTTTAAAATAACCTATTTGGGGCGTATAAGTGCAGAAGATTACCAATGTAACAAGGAGCTAAGTTATTAAGAGCTTTAAAAATTATTAAAAGTAATTTAAAAGTAATACGATGTTTATGAACGGGCAGCAAATGAAGCTCCCTGAGTAATGGCGTGATATGGTCATACTTGCAGCCACCCATAATTAAGCGAGCTGCACAATTCTGTACAAGCTGCAACCTATGTAAAAGGCTACAAGGAAGACCATATAGCAATGAATTACAATTGTCAAGTCTTGAAGTAACAAAGGCATTAACTAAAATCTTCGTGTGCTCAGTAGATAAAAATTTCCTAATACGATAAATATTTCGAATATTAAAATAACAAGACTTGTAAATATCAGTTAAAGCATAGTTAGGGTGTAAAACTATCAGAGCTTTTTAATAGAGTAAAAAGGGTGGCAAGATTGAGGAAGAAAAACATAGGTTGCGTACAACGAGCATGATTTTCTTTTTTAAGATGCGCAATTCGCAATGTGGCGGTTATTAAATAATTTTGTTATACCTCCTGACTCAAATTCGTTTTCTGATTGGTACTGTAGTACTGTCTATATTTTTTATTAGCTGCGAAGAAAAAGACTGTTATCGTGATTTTGCGGTAGGAAAGCTCGGTTTTGGCAGCCGCTCAATTTTGCGAGCGCGGCCAGTGTATGCAAGGGCGTCAACAAATCCTTTTTTTATTTCGGAGTTTTTTTCTCTGTTTCAGTCGGGAGGTATAACAAAACAACGGCTTCGCCTTGGGGAACCTTCAGGGTCTCGGGCAAACAAAACTCACTGTTTCTCTTGTGGTCCGTCACTAAATGCTTATTCATGTCATCGTCATCATATTTGTCCTCTCTCTTCACAATATTCTATTGTAGTTTCTCTTATTGTTGTTGTTTTGTTTTGTTTTGTCTTCTCTTAAAATCAACTTCATTTCAACACTTCAGCTGTATGTGATACTTCTCTCCTCCTCTCCTAAAACCCTTATTCTGTTATTAACAGAGACCTGTCGCTGCTATAAGCGTCTAACAACGAGTTGGTATGAGTTTCGACCATACGTACGATTGTCTGAAAATGGCCTCCCCGACGGGCTTATTCCACCAATCCTCAAGAAGCTAACAGTCAGGTGTTGTGAAACTTGCCAGTCGCATGGCACCTCTTATGTGGACTTGACCTCAAATGCTTTCAATCAGTCGTCAAAGCTTCCCAATCTGCGTTCACTGCGGAAGGGTATCAGTAATCCTACAGACTTCTTCTTCCCTGTCTATGGCTTTAAAGAACAGACGCATTTTGCTAAGCAGTTTGGCTACCAAGGAATAGTGGAATCACCTGGTATGGCGTATATTATCAATACAAACTCCCATGATGACATGCCCAACGCTATCTTGACGAATATTGCTGCCTGTTGGCCAGCGATCGCCCTCGCTTTGTTAATCACGTATTTAGCTGGACTTGCGGTGTGGTTAGTGGTAAGTCAGAAAAATATAATCAATAAATAGCGAATACAGTTATCACAGGCTAGCAAGGGATGTGAGTTAGGATGTTCAATTCGAACCCAAACATTGTACTTGGGCTGGGTTATTTTGATTAAGACTTATCCGCACATCATCCCCACGGACGTTTTAAAATACAGAGGATTTATCTTTCCATGTCCAGAAGAGTAATTCAACATCGGAAGGTCGTTGGGCGGCTGCGGACCTGGCGACCAAAAGCTTTCTCCAATTGCTGCGATCTCAGATAAGCACAACAATTTGGATTGGAAACAGCGTCTTTTTTTATATATATCTCCTTGAAATGTTAGAACAGGCTGAGAATCAGTCAGTTAGAACAGACTAAGAATCGGTTTGTGCGGTCGTCCTGATTTCTTCTTAGCCGTTATGGTTGTTATAGGCAGCTAGTACCATATATATTTACAACTTTTAATTCTATGTATTACTTTTATCTATATTTATTTCGGTATAAATAAATGTTGCTGTTGTTGTTGCTGTTGTTGTTGTTGTTGTTGTTGTTGTTGTTGTTGTTGTTGTTGTTGTTGTTGTTGTTCCTACCTTGAGGTAAAACCTTAAGAGAGCATATTTTTCATTGGCTTAAACCGGCTCTTGCATACGGGGTACATGAACAAAAATTGAACTCTGCAATTAGTAAACTGATATCGGATTATTGATGGTTTGACTCGAAATCCCATTCACACGCTTGATACTTCATATGATCCTTAGCAAGATCTTCCAAGGGTATTGGTGAACTGTTCATGTTTATGGCGATTATCCATTACTCACACTCATACAAAAGCACAGTCGCAGTCTGAAAGAGAAGGAAATGTTGTTACTGTGACGTTACGTCAACGGCACAGTTTTACACTCGCTTTTCTTATTGTAATGCATACAGGAGTCGGATTGCAACCCACAAGACTTTCCTCGATCTTTTATTGAGGGAGCATACGAGGCTTTTTATTGGTCCTTTGTTTCCATGACAACAGTCGGGTAAGTGTAAACCTATCATTGGTATGAGTTTTAAACTAAAGTTACTATGTTCTTTAAAAAAGGAAGGAAGGAAGTGCTACTGAAAGAAAGTGGTAAACCTTTCAATACAGATAGAAGCAAAGCAATAAAAACTTCATTGGTGGAAACAAGTTTGAGTTTGAAGTTCAACTAATGCTCTATTAATAAAAGCAAAAAACAAACAAAACAAAAATGGTGCTTCGCCATTATACAAATAGAATCAAGGGGAGTAGACTTCGGCCCTCGAAAATGGGTATGGCTTTCGCTATCACTCTAAATCGAGTTCTCTTTCGACAAGAAGGAAGTGTTATTTTACATTATTCTATTTTGCTTCTTACTTTCTCATTCAAAAACTGAGCACGTAAAAAGACTGCTTCCGCGGTAATAATAAACTCAGTATTTTTCATAACGTTTCCATTTTATTGTTGATGAAAATGTCTATAAAAGACGAGTTTGGAACTGATCACGTTTTGAAATTAAATATATACATAACCTCTTGTGTTATTTCCTAATCTCATAATTCGATGGACGTCTAAAGCAGTTTTCAAGTAATCTTTTTTATCAGATACGGCGATCGTGCACCGATAACCATATTAGGAAGATTTCTCGCTATTGCCGTGATTTTATCTGGGCTGGTGATCTTTGGAATTGTCAACGGCTACATGGCCACATCCATTACCAGCGTCGCCTTGGAAACAGACTACAAAATCTATGGAGCCAAGGTGGGTCACTAAAGCAAAAGAGGTCGGAGTTCTGTTTAGGAGATTTGTCTGTGCCCGTTATTTGATCAGAACTATTAATACGACTAAGAAGCAGGAATTGTGATATTAACTCTCCGTTCGGAGTACTCTCTGTGTTCAAGTTGGGCTTTATTTGATAAATAATATGAATCAGAATCTATACGTGTTCATCTACAAAGATTTGCCATCCTTTTTGCCTCATATCAGGCAAATAAGAGAGTCCTTTAATCAAAATGCTACAACGACATTTTGCCTTAGGGCGCATTCGTTTGGGATCAATCCAGAATAAGAATAATTGGAATAATGCGAGTAAGCGTTTGTTTGGGAGCTATTCTCATTCCGGAATACCTGCATTTCCATGTTCCTCGGAATCTATTCCGGAATATATTCCGGAATATATTCTTATTCCGGAATATCCGAAACGAACGCGCCCTTCGTCTCCTGATTCTATTGGAGTGCATGAGAGATATTATTCATTCAAAATATTTTCCCGTTTCCGATTGGTGAAAATCACACACATAATTCTCCTTAACCAGCTGCTGCTAACTGAACATTGAACCAGCCCGCTGCAAATTATTGAACCGATGACGTCAAAATGACGTCAAAAGTGCAGCCCGACGCAGATTATTGAACCGTTGACCGAAAAAACCTGGGGATGAAGTTGTGTTATTTTTGGTGACCAGAAAAACAAAGAGCGAAATGGCGAAACTCCTTTGAGAACGGGGAAATATTTTGAATGAATAATAAAGCAATTATTGAATTCGGCTTTCGTAGGATATGAAGAATTCTGCCGATCTCGGAGGGTGCTATCCACCTCAGCCTTCGGCCTCTGCGGATAACACCCTCCTTGATCAGCAGAATTCTTCATATCCTACTCAGCCTCATTCAATAATTGCTAAATATCCGTTTGTTGAATCAAACTATTCGCTTGTCAACGCTGAGAAATGTAACATCTACAGTGAGATGAGCTCAATTTTGTCAAGATTCAAAATTCAACCCTTTTTGTTAGGCGCAGCCTCTTTTATTAAACATTTTTAAGTAAAATGTTCGCGAAATACGGAAGGCATGACAGCCTTATCTGTGTTACAACAATACAAGCAGAAAAACGTGAAAGGAAACATCTCCTGATCATCAGACCAAGTCAGCCTCAACCATTTTCAATGGCATTCAAATTATTCGTGATCCCGGCTAAATCTTATTGCTTTATTGCAAGTTGTGCTCCTGAAAGTATTTTTAATTATCTTTTTTTAGTTTTACAGCAGTAATTTCCTACATTTTTACCTGCTCTGAATAGCATATAACAGCCAAACTCTCAAATGTAAACAAACACAAAGGCGTGGCTGATGCGGTGGAAATTTTGATTTTCAAAGCTGGCAAAAAGATGATCATGTTTAATCATTCTATTTTCTCTAACCTTTCCGTAGGTTGCAGCAATTGAGGGGACGCCGGAATATCGAATGGGACTTAGGAAAAATGCTCGAATGGACCAAGGTAGATCGTAGATCGTGTTGCCTGGCTGTTGTTATTGACAATCGGAGTTCTTCGATTGTCAAGTTTTCTTAACGAAACAACGTTGTTCAATCCGATTCAAGTACACTGCACGTTTAGTCGTTTTCTCTTTAATTCTCAAGACACACACCTTGAATGCCTTGAGGAACTTTGGCCTCAAAAAGGTTTCAAAGACAATTTCCAGCATTTAAAAAAATCTTCAATATATGCATTACTGCAGCAATGGTATATACTCAACATAAACTTCGATTGAGACACTAACAAGCAGCATTTTGCAGTCTGAGAGTAACCAATGAAGGTACGATGTATGGGGTAGAAAATTTAAGTACACGGGCGATCCACGTTTAAGTGCAAGATGGATAAATACAGTAATTAACTTGAATTTAATTGGAAAAGTTGTCTGTTCTTCGATTGTTTTCTTAGGTCGCGAGTATCACACTTTCCACGATATTTACACGGCTCTCAGCGAACGACACGTCATCGGGGCCTTGATAGATACATACAGTGCTGGAAGCAGCAAAGAAGAGTTTGAAAACGAGCATCTACGAGTGAATAAAATTCTGGATTTCTCTTCTACTTATGGAGTAGTCATGGGCAAAGAAGCCAGAAAACTCAGGCGGTGCTTCAAAGATTATACTGAAAAAGGCTTCGCTATCGAGATTGCGCATCACATTCAGCGCAACACGGAACAGCTAAAGGTAAAAACAGTTAAAGTGGTACTGTGATCAAATTTTTACCCCATGATATTTTGAGTGTATCACATAGAATTCCATGAAAGAATAAAAACGCCGTTTACCGTTGGCAAATATCTGCTTTAGTTCCAGAGATATTTAAGTTTGAAAAATGGGTAAAATATGCAAATGAGATGACTGATGACGTCATACACTCAACCCAATATTATATTGAGTATATTAACAGAGCTACCTTGGTCAATTTGCAGTGCAGAACATTGAAACTTGGCAGGCTAATAGTTCTATAGGAAAACACACCTTTGGCCGCAAAATTCCGTTCCCATGGCAACTCACTCTTTTCCACTCCCCACCAAAATGATTTTAATGTGTTAGTGATTTTCAGCTTGAAAAATGTTAAACAAGGCGAAAAACTCGAGCTAACATATTTGTATGCTTGCTGGATCATGCATATGAAGTGCTGTTAGCAAATATCAAAATAGAATGCCAAAGGGGGCCAGAAAAGCTTTTAATATGGGGGAGGTCTGGAACCCAGTTTGTTGCCATGGTAACAGAACTGTTAAGCTTGTATTGTGGAGCACATTTAGTAGAATCTTACTGCCAAGAATCAACATTTCTGATAAAAATTGACTGAGATATTTCTTTTCATCATATTTAAACAAAATCTGGTTGAATATATGGCGTCATCACTTGGCTTGTTTGCATATTGTGGGTGGGTGGGTGGGTGAGTGAGTGAGTGAGTGATTATTCATTGATTGATTAATCAATTATCGTTCAATGATTCATTGGTTCATTGGCTCATTGGCTCATTGGCTCATTGGTTCATTAGCTCATAGACCCATTGACTTTTTCCCCACCAATGCTTTTTCAACTATCGCCCACAGTGATAATTTCGAAGACCGGTACACGCAAAAGCTAGAATGGGAAAACATAAAAAAAGTGCCATATGGTATCTGTGAGAACAGCACATCACCGAGGCGTGTTGATGAAAACGGCAGGTCCAAGTATTGGTTCGTTGGTCGGTCGGCTGACCATTTGCCTAATTAAACAACAGAAAAATAATCACTTACTTTGATCTTCAACTGCAGGAGCCCCCTGAACCGCTGCCAGTAGAAAGGTCAACGGGATTCTTTGACAGCCACAGTACTGCATTTCAAAACACCTTACTCATCAGTGGCACGCTGTTAATATCCTGCATACTGTGTGGCATTATCTGGGATATAATAAGACACATACGAGGAAGGACCAAGATTAAACCACATGGTAGGTTTCGTTTTATCATTTCGGTTAACTACAGCATGTTGTGTTGATACAAAGGCACTATAGTCCAGAAACACACACCTGTAACACACCTAGATAAAAAGTTTCAACCCTTTTCAGCTTGTATACAATATCGCATTTGTCGAATCCATTCATGTCATTGATTATGGATTTAAAAATCAATCCAGCATCGATTAGGTCCGGTTCACACGTCGTATTCCTGCCGTGTCGAATGCAATTGAGACAATAGATGAGATGATTTGCTTCATTATCGTTTGTTTGAAATGCATTCGACACGGCAGAAATGCGAGGTATGAACCGAGCCTTAGTTCATAAACTGTAAAGCAACAGTACTAATTAATTATATGCATTTGAAACCTTTTTAATGGCAATGCTGACTCACCGTTGTACGAGTTGTGAAAGTTAAATTGTTGCCTCCATATTTTAATATCACTTTTGAAAGAAAAAAAAACTTTGAAAAAAGTGTCGAAACATTGAAGCATTTGACAGAACTCTAACAGCAATAGCAGCAAACACGTCATAAACCGTTTTATTCTTAGATTCTAGACTGGAGCTAGTGGTCGAGTTGACAGTGCTCGTGGACAATTTCAACGACAACATTCATAAAGTTAAGAAGAACATGGCATCAAGACATAAAAAAGAAATAAAGAAATTGCTGATGAACTACAAGCAGCTACAAGGGAACTATGATTCGTCAATGATACTAACACAACAGCTAGACAACCCTTACTTTGATCCACAACCCGATGAACTGAGCTCAGCTCACGAAGAAACTGAGGCCAACTGTTGATGATTAATTTAACCCTTTTGCATTTGCCTGCTCGATTTGTTAATTAGATTACAGCAGATTCTATTGGACTCGCGGTAAAAAAGGGTTACAGATAACTCCTTTCCAAGACAATTAATGGAAGATGTTTGAACAAAAACAGCAAAAAAAAAATCCCTTGAGAATCCCAGAGTTGTAGCTCAAGTTAATAATTAAGCCCCAACCAAACGATCGTAACATTTCAACACAACATATCGCGACATTGTTAGGCGCAAAATGTTGCGCGCGTTTGGCCACGCTGTTGCGACGTGTTGCTACATGCTCTGCGTTGTTGGCTCAAGTTTGGAAATGGTCAAATTCGAGCCAACAACACCCAGTTGTCACAACACGTCGCAACAGGATGACAAAACCCCCGCAACATGTTATATGTTGCTCCAGACAATGTTACGATATGTTGCGTTGAGAAGTTGCCATTTTTTGGTCGGGGCTGCACTACTGCCGCTTCTCTTGTTCTTGGGAGTAAATTATGGAAAACACAAGAGCAAAAAGGAGAATTGTGAGAATTCATAGTTAAGGCTTGTTGATAAACATAAGGGTGCAAACGCATGTTTGCAAGTTTTCCTAATAAACGGCGCAATCATTTTTGTCTGATTCTGATTCTGAGTATGTTGCTTTGACTTGAAGGAGCAGAGTCGCTGTTTTTTGAGTTATTTAGGCCACGTAAAAAATACCTTTAAATTGAAGGATACCTGGAAATAATAGTTTACCACGACAGAAAAAACACCAAAGGGATAATAATAAACCATTAAGGAGGAAGGATGGTTAGGGATGAAGAATATTAACACGGATTACAAACAACGAACTTGAAAGATTTAGGCTACAAGTTTCAAGAAGCGAAAACTGTGACATAGCTCCTTCAAGCACCAGTAAAAACTCTCCTTGAAAAAGCTATTTTCAGTCTTGGTATTTAAGCATGTCTCAGCTGAATGAGAACCTTAAAACTGACACCCAATTAAGTACAGAGTCAATTAACCTTTCAGACCTCAGGGGGAACTGTTTGTAACTGGTGTCAGAGGCGGGAAAATATGGAACTGGTGACAAAAGGGGATCTTACGCCGCAAAATAATCCCCACAGTTTTATTACCGACGCACAATGTAACAAGAATAGTTGCAAATGAATCTAATAAACTGGACGCAAAATGTAATAACTATTCAACGCGAAATGTAATAACTTAAATTTCAACACACTTTTAAGTGTTACAACTTTTCTAACGCATAATTATGTAACAACACAAATTGTAATTGCTCTTGAATTACATCATGGTACTTTAATTTGTAATCAATATTATAATAATTCAGTTGCGTTCATGTAATTTCATGAATAATCCTATGCAGGTTAATCAAAGAAATACACGGGAATAATACAAAGCTCAACTTTATTGTTTGCCGGAAAAAGAAAGCTGAGCTGCATCGAAGGGGAGAGGAGCCGAGAAAAACCGCTCCCCGGCCACCCCCACCTGATGCAGCCCGTGGGTGGGAGGAAGGGGGGGGGGTGGGTGAAAAAAAAAAACGACTAATACAGGCGAGGGTGGACAGAGATAATCCTATGCAGGATGATTAAAGAAACGCCGGCATATGATTAACATATGCACCTGAACGATGATGATATCCTCGCGGTAAAATGTTATAAAGGGTCGAAATGTTTAACAGATTTACGACAAGGAGTGAAAATCAATTAGCATCGCGGCCCAGAATTCGGAGTCCCCATCAGTCATGGGCTCAGAACGAATGCGCAAAAAAAATCTCGAGAATAATCGGTAAGAGAACGATTCGCCTCAGTGACAGAAAAACCATCCTGAAAGGTGATGCACATGTCGATGAAGAACATCAATGGCTTGCAGATATGGAGGATAATACATAAGTGCGCGTAGATATGGAATTTCTCTTCGAGTGTTCAACTTGATATCTCACGGCTGGGAGCGCAGTGAACGAGTGAGATATCAAGTTGAAGTCGAGAAGAGAAATCCCATATCTACATGCAGCCTTGTATTAATTTGTTCTTTCTCTTTTTACATACAAATGACGACTTTTTGACGATATTCTGAATGTTTCCGAACACTTTTCGATGATTTCCGAAAAGCCGATGATGTTTCAATCATACAGCAGCACATCTAAGTACTTTTAAGGGATTGTGTAACCGTAGCAATGGTTATCTTTTCACACGTGAAAATAACATGTTATTTTCGAGTGTGAAGAATCATGTTTACGCGCGAGAGCTTAACTATTATTTCACTAGTGTTTTTATAATAAAATTAATTGTTTGTGGAGTATGTATTTACAGTAGGTGCATGAACAAATGGATGAGGAATCGAATGACAGTTTTGCCTGAAGCTGCGAAAGGAACCAAGCCAAATTCCAAACAGAAGCGTATATAAACTCTTTATAGATGTGACCGTAACCGTAGCAATGGTTATCTTTTCACACGTGAAAATAACATGTTATTTTCGAGTGTGAAGAATCATGTTTACGCGCGAGAGCTTAACTATTATTTCACTAGTGTTTTTATAATAAAATTAATTGTTTGTGGAGTATGTATTTACAGTAGGTGCATGAACAAATGGATGAGGAATCGAATGACAGTTTTGCCTGAAGCTGCGAAAGGAACCAAGCCAAATTCCAAACAGAAGCGTATATAAACTCTTTATAGATGTGATAAAGCGCTTCACGTGTTGTGTCTCGGTTATTTTAATAATTGTATTTAACCTCGTACATATCTATGTTAAATTAAGAAGATATGTTATTTCTAAACAAAATCACGGTTGTTATCCTTTTTCTTTAATTTGACGAATAATTGGTTGGAGAGGAGCAAGTTAAAACTGATAAAAACGAACGAATGTTCAAGGAATCTAAAAAAAGAAGACGAAAAACATCACGAGAAAAAAAAGAGCATCAAATGACGAACGACGGGAAATACAGAGACTTGGATGACGAACGAATCAAAACAGATGATGTCCACGGTGGCGGCCAATCAGAACAACAAGAATATCCGATGACGAATTAATCAAAACAACAATCATCAAAACAACAGGAAACACCCAATGACGAACGAAACAAAACACAGGGCACACCCAGTGACGAACGAGACAATCCAAAAATAGCCAGTGTTAAATGAATAGCCCTTTCGCGGTTATCCAATGCGGATGCGAGGCAATTTTCGAGTACAACATACAGAATTGCCCAACACACAAGTTGGACTATATTACAATGTTAACCGCTAAAAAGGGTTATTAACACAGAAATTTCATACTGACCGAATGGAAATAGACAATTGAGCGAAACATGCATACATTGACGAAAACAGATAAAAACAAAGCTTGCGGCATCTTCGAAAGGAAAGAGGGTTTGATGTCAATGAAATAGAGAGAAATGCAAATAGCGACTTCTGCATAAACAAATTATGCCATGTTGGGTTAACGAAGAGAGAAAGAGTTCAAAAAAATGACATAGTTCGGATTGAAACTCTATTGCGAACTTCAATTGGCAATTCAAAGAGAGTAAGTGAGAGTTGTTTAAAGGCCCGGGTTGAACACATGAATGGTAACGGTAAACTCGTCTTTATAAATGACATAACTCGAATCACGTAATTGGAAGAGGTAATAGTTAAAAAGCCATGCTGAAACAGATCTGTCTAGCACAGCCTTCTAAGGTGCTCTATTTTTCAGTCAAGATAGTGGAAGGCAGTCATTCCTCATCAAATCTAATACGGAAAACAACCTTTTTTTCCAAGAGGAAATGATGGCAGGAAAAGGATGTGTCTCCTTTTTCCTGGTCATGATTGCGATCTTAATACTCGTAGAGGAAACTCAAGGGATTACAGGAATATTGGTTCCTCGGTCTCCAAGACTTCCAGCGAATCGGTCACCGAGAAGACGAAATCACTGTGCAAGTTTTCGCCGTTGTCGACGACGCAGGGCCTTAAAGAGTCGCTCTTATCTACGGTTGATGAGGTAAATTTCATTGAGTTATGACTACCTATATATTGGCGTATTTCTGCAAAATTTGCTGCATGCATTCCACTAAAAGCCAGTTCAACCCACTGTCGATGTTAACGCTTTTTAACTTGTCATGAAGCAAATGGTGTTCGGTCGTTGATAAACCGATATTGAAGACGTGAACATACCTCTTGTTCTGTCATTCACACTTACATGTGAAATCGGTCAGGCTAACAAGAACCTTTAAGGCAAAGCTCTCACATCATTAATATATTTTTCGTGGGCACTGCTATCTAAGGTAGCCGTATCCCTTTGAGGGGTTATTCGCGTTCAAGCGATGTAGCGGGTCCGGTTTAAACTGTAAAACTGTAAACTGTATCTAAAACCCTATGTCAAATTAAACGTTGCAGAATTGGCTATTAGGTCAAATAGGATTTTGTTTTTTGTTAATTTAAGAGTGATTTTCTGAGAATGTCGAGAATCGGAAGACACCGGCGAAAAATCGATTTTTCTTTTATTTCGCCAAAACATACCTTTGGGTGAACTTATTCAAGGAAAAATAGTTTAAAGTTCCAACGATTTATTTTGCGGCCAAAATTTAAGAAAGTTCGAAATTTGCATATAATGGCGGTTTTCGCAACTTAAAATCTTCAAATTTCACGCTTCTTTACGAAAACATCAGGGGCGTAAAAAAAATCCTATGAAAACGAAACTTGGCACAATTGTTATTTTATTCTTATACTTTAAAATCGTGTAGTAAGTTTCTTGAAGTTTTGTTTACAGCTTTTTAACGAAGGGTATTTGTACAGCCGCCATTTGTGTCACTTGGCAAGGAACAAATAAGGCCCAACTTCGACTAGGATAAATGGCCACTGGTATATATCATTTGGTCAAAATATTTATATTTTAGGAAACCTTGGTTATTGGGTTTTTCACCAGAAAAGTTATAGCTCTGGGAATTAAAATATTCCCCGTCAGTAAAATAAAATGTTACAGCATGTAAGCGAGTTCAACTTTATGCAAATCACGTGCTTGGTCTTTGCAAGTCAACGGTTTAAAACAGGAAACAACGACTCGCCGTCATTTATGCTCCTTCTGCCGCTAGAGAAATTATTTTAACTTCCCAGTGTCCTTTTGAGTTGTCCATAACATATTTCCAGTAACACAGCGAACATAAACGGCCATAAAATTCGACAAGGTCGACAATGTTTACATTTGCTGTCGCACACGTACACGAAGGTGTGGATCTTTTCATCGTATTGCTTAGTCGAGAGTCCTTTAAAGATATGAGAATACACACTTCAAAAGGAAGCAAATCAGTCTCTCATATCTGTATAGTTCATGTCCAGTTATGGGTAAATACCTCAGTCCCCGTTCACTGAATAAACAAGTCGAATGACCTTTGCGGTGTGAGAGGTCACATGTTAATGCCGTTATGTTACTTTCTCCCGGTTTCACATTACAAGGGTAACGCCGTATTTCACAAGGTAAAAAAGGTAAAAGTCTGCATGCGAGCCAACTGTGGCCCACCAGGCCGGAGCTTATCCCGGTTTCTGTAGCATGAAGCGACTGGGAGTATTTCTACTCTCCCCTGGATGGGATGCTAGTCCATCGCAGGGTTACCCCAGGCATTAAATTCGCCTGTACACATTTATACACCTGAGTGGAGAGAGGCACCTCGAGAGTACTCATTTCACATGGCATTTGGTTTATTTAAAATGGTCTCAAATATATTTTATTTAGGAAGCAAAAACAACAAATGATTAAATCACGAAATTAAGGCGGCACAGCACAGTTTTTTTTTTCTTTCACAAGATGAACAAATCTGCAAGCATTGGCGCATTTTCAAATGAAAGCCGAGGCGGATCCTGACCTTGAGCTGAGGGCCTGTTTACATGGAGGTGGGGGACCCCAGGTAGGTGAGGTAGCCTGCCTAGCCGTGGTCGAAAAATGGCCCGCGTTTACATGCAAACTTACAACCCCGGGGTCCCGGGGTGACGTTACTAGACGTTGTTGCTTGGTCGCTAGGCATGTAAACAGAGAAAATGGCAGGCGAACGACGCATTTTGGCCGTCAGTGTTCTTGTCCTCTTATTATCTGGTCTCGCTGCAACATTTCAGTGCTGTGGCTTTTTACGTTTTTAATTTGGCGCGCTTGCAAATGTAACATCAACTCGACCCCGGCTAGGCGGGTTACCCCACCTTGAGTCGTTTACATGGCAAAATGCGACCCCGGCTGACAGGGTTACCTTACCCAGGGGCGGATCCAGGGGGGTGGATTGCGTGGCTAGCCACCCCCCTTCGGAGAAGCCAAAACCACCAAAATCGCCAAATTTGGGGCCAAACGTCGGATAACTTATAATATATTAACGTATAATTTGGTGGCTGACTGTATCAGCCACCCCCCATTACAAAATCCTGGATCCACGCCTGCCTACCTGGCAGACCGGGCAACCCGCCTAGGCGGGTTACCTTACCTATCATGTAAACATGATCAAATAAAAATCAGAGATTACATGGAGAGGCGGGTTACCCCACGTAGGCGGGTTACCTCACCTACCTGGGGTCCCCCACCTCCTTGTAAACAGGCCCTAAGAGGGGGAGTGGGGGGGGGGGGTTGATTTACTTGCCCTGCTGCTATAAGACTCCAAATACACTCTTTTTTTATAACAATATATCTTATAAGGATATCGAGGCTGAAATTTGCGAAATTTTAAGAATATTTTAAGAATTAAGCCGAGGCTGAGATTTTGAAAAGGATAGATAGAATTTTGTGTTGAAACATCTGTAAATACAATACAATTTTGTTTTTAACTTGACCGTATAAAATTATTCCTTTCTATGAACGGCGAAACTAGCCAGCTAAACGAAAAAACCTGCACTCGACGACACATGACAACGCGATTCAGATCTAGATACCAAACACTTGGAATTGATACCCCAATAAATTTTAAAACGGAAATGTCATAAGCTATAATTTAAGAATAATACAAGAATATTTTTCAGCCTAAAATCGGCAGAAAAATAAGAATATTCAGCCTGGCCCGGAAAAACAACATTCTTGTAATAAAGAGAGTGTCAACATGCTTGTCTGTCTGTCTGTCTGCTGGCTTCTCTCCCCTCTGTAGGGGGGGGGGGGGGGGGCGGAAACCTGGACCCGCCACTGTAAAGTTTACTAAAATAAATAAAAAATTTGCTGTCTGCTGGTGGTAAGAGTTTGTTTCTCCGAGTTACTATTGTGTTGGTAAAAGAAAGTGAAATTTGGGGTTTTTTTAAGCAGCGACTATCCGGGTCAGATCTTTAGACATCGTCTGAATTTGCTCAGACGAAAGTGGGGATGATAATGCCCTTGACAGTGAATGCAAATTCAGTCACCGACTGCTGATATAGCCAGAGCAGGTAGGGCTCCAGTTTTCTCTAATGCCATTTCAAAACTTCTCATGCTGTCTTCCATTTAGCTCGAACCGATATTCGAGCGTGCTTGAGTGATTAGAGGCACAAAAGGAGCAAGCTGAAAACGCAAATCTCACACGAAAAATTACGCTTTGCTTTCGCTGCTCATATATCACCAGTCTTTGGTAACTAAAACGGCACAGCCTTTGTTTTAGTCATTTCAGTCACCCACTTGACGCTCAATTACGCTATTATATTAGGTTTTAGAAGTAGCGATTATCCACCTCACCCCACTCCCAAGAAAAGTAATTTCAAAAGTTATGAGGGCTAATACTCCCGAAAGTAGCATGCAATCTGCATTTGTATTGAGAGGTACTAGCCTACGAACAGGGATATATTAGAGAAGAGAAAGTAGGTAAAGGAAACAGAGAATTAGAAGTGCCACCCAAGCCGAAGTAAAAGTATCTATACCTGGGCATGCCTGAAAAAGCCATATTAGCATTAACTGAGGATCATGTAATAAATGTTTGTTTACTTTTTTACACAAAATTTCAAATTTACCGTTTACAGCATATCTTGCAATGCTGCTCTTGACAAATATTGCAATAACTTAATAAGGAAATGAACGTGTTTGATTTGTATTAAAAAGAAAATTAGAAAACTATTGAGAGTGCAACTTCAACAAGTTAATAATATATGTCTAAAACTTTCTTTTTGATGCGTTAAACGACGCAAGCAAATATCAAACTTAATACTCAAAAGATGTGATTGTAAGGTTTTACAGTAATTAAATGAGAAGAAATGTCTCCTATAATATGCCCGGGATAGGAAATGGATTGTATTGTATTTACAAATGTTTCAACACAAAATTATATCTATCCTTTTCAAAATCTCAGCCTCGGCTTTATTCTTAAAATATTCTTAAAATTTCGCAAATTTCCGCCTCGATATTCTTATAAAATATATTCTTATAAAAAAAGAGTGTATTTGGAGTCTTATAGCAGCAGGGCAAGTAAATCAACCCTACCCCCCCCCCCCCCCCCCCAATCCCCCTCTTAGCTCAAGGTCTGGATCCGCCTCGGCTTTCATTTGAAAATGCGCCAATGCTTGCAGATTTGTTCATCTTGTGAAAGAAAAAAAAACTGTGCTGTGCCGCCTTAATTTCGTGATTTAATCATTTGTTGTTTTTGCTTCCTAAATAAAATATATTTGAAACCATTTTAAATAAAACCAAATGCCATGTGGAATGAGTACTCTCGAGGTGCCTCTCTCCACTCAGGTGTATAAATGTGTACAGGCGAATTTAATGCCTGGGGTAACCCTGCGATGGACTAGCATCCCATCCAGGGGAGAGTAGAAATACTCCCAGTCGCTTCATGCTACAGAAACCGGGATAAGCTCCGGCCTGGTGGGCCACAGTTGGCTCGCATGCAGACTTTTACCTTTTCTACCTTGTGAAATACGGCGTTACCCTTGTAATGTGAAACCGGGAGAAAGTAACATAACGGCAATACGATGAAAAGATCCACACCTTCGTGTACGTGTGCGACAGCAAATGTAAACATTGTCGACCTTGTCGAATTTTATGGCCTTTTATACTCGCTGTGTTACTGGAAATATTTTAAGAACAACTCAAAAAGACACTGGGAAGTTAAAATAATTTCTATAGCGGCAGAAGGAGTGTTAATGACGGTGAGTCGTTGTTTCCTGTTTTAAACCGTTGACTTGCAAAGACCAAGCACGTGATTTGCATAAAGTTGAACTCGCTTACATGCTGTAACATTTTATTTTACTGACGGGGAATATTTTAATTCCCAGAGCTATAACTTTTCTGGTGAAAAACCCAATAACCAAGGTTTCCTAAAATATAAATATTTTGACCAAATGATATATACCAGTGGCCATTTATCCTAGTCGAAGTTGGGCCTTATTTGTTCCTTGCCAAGTGACACAAATGGCGGCTGTACAAATACCCTTCGTTATAAAGCTGTAAACAAAACTTCAAGAAACTTACTACACGATTTTAAAGTATAAGAATGAAATAACAATTGTGCCAAGTTTCGTTTTCATAGGATATTTTTTACGCCCCTGATGTTTTCGTAAAGAAGCGTGAAATTTGAAGATTTTAAGTTGCGAAAACCGCCATTATATGCAAATTTCGAACTTTCTTAAATTTTGGCCGCAAAATAAATTGTTGGAACTTTAAACTATTTTTCCTTGAATAAGCTCACCCAAAGGTATGTTTTGGCGAAATAAAAGAAAAATCGATTTTTCGCCGGTGTCTTCCGATTCTCGACATTCTCAGAAAGTCACTCTTAATTTACACCTCAGTTTCCAGACCCGGCCAAAGCGTAGAAAAAGGTGTCTGCATGTTGCCATATTCAGCTGCAGTGAAAAGTTATGGACCATTTTCAAAATAGGATTTAAAAAAAAAATGTGGAGAGATCATTCAAAATTTGATGTCGAAGAAAACTTATTTCGAAAGTAAAAAAAATGCAGACGAGTTTTGGTTGCTTATAAGGTTAACTACCTACACTCCAAATCTGAGGGCAAAGGAGCAAATTTCCTTTGACTGTTGGCTTTCAAAAGGTGATTTGGACGGTCGCAATCAGAGGTCGTGAATTCGACAATTCATTTTAAACTGGACGCGCTACGCGAGAAACCTCTGAACGCAAACGCTATTTGTGCCGTTGAAGATACTACTGAATTTTGGAAAGACGTCCGTGAGTAGTTCTAACCAAATCCAAACCCAATCTAGCTGGCCCACTATACCCTATACCCACTTAGGGTTATGGTCAGATGATGATGATGAAACCCAATACAGATTTAATTATTTGTCGTAACATGGCATACTAGCATTTGTCCTTGAGTGAAAATCTCGAATGGAGAAACTCCACGAGGGCAAGTTAAATGCAAACAAAAGCAACCTCTGAATAGTTCCCTTCTCACTTAAGGAGGCTCGAAAGGGTTTTTAGCTGCACGCGCGCGCGCAATCTACACACGCCATAACTAAGATGCACGCGTCAGCTGAATCAGTATTAAAATCAGCACACCGGAAGTAAATGCTGCGTAAAATCGCGCGAACCGGTAATAAAATCTGCGGAAAACATTAGTTTTTAGCTCGAAAGTTTGCTCGGTGACCTATCTTGATTTTTTGCATGCACGCACCATTCACGATGGCACTTCAGATATAAAAGTTTCGGAGAAAATTATCTAGTGGAATTTTCTGTAAGCCATAAAACGCGTTTTCATTAAATCTATTTAATTCTACTAGATAAATTTTTTCCATACTGCCTGAAAAGATAAAGAATTTAGGGAACTTTCCAACAAAGAAATAAAAGTGGTAGGTCACCGAATTAGTTTCTCAGATAATTTACAAAAACTGAAATTTAGAGGACGCTTTTGTGGACCTTGTGCGTTGCCATGGTAACTGATATGACGTCACAAGTACCCTTAATGTATAGCCCAACAATAGAGTTGCAAGGAGACATATAGTTTGCCCACACCATTAAACATCCTTTTTTGTAATCTTCCATCGTTTCACAAACAATATAGCAACGAAAAACCCTTTCGAGTCTCCTTAAGGTTAAACGATAACCTGTGAGAGTGCAGTCCGCTCGCTACCTTTACTGTGGGAAAGTTTATTGTCGGAAAAAGTCGGCGAGAGTGGACTGCTCCTGCGAGCCCTTCGGGTCCCATCCCGTTCTTTCGTTTAGCAGCTACTGCTACTACAACTGGTCACACTGTACGTGGACTAATACAACATTGCCATTGATCCAATTTTAATGTTTACATGAAATTAAAAGGGAAAATTCGGCGTGAGAACCACATTCACTAATTATGTGCATTTTTTAACAGAGGTTTTCAGAAGATCTGGGATATCTATGGAGACATGTAGTCAGCAGCCGTTGGCAAGAAACACTCACAATAAAGCTATATTTGTGTGTTACTTTTTTTTCAAGCAGCGTCGATTCAAATGCAAAGCAGGTACGTGGCCGCGGATTTCAAGTCTTATGAATAAATACGTATATGATTTTCTTTATCACTGTATATATTTTTTTAACTTTTCCACGACCTCACAAACAAAGCTGTTACTTTAAACCAACTCGTGTTTAAATAAAGGATTTTTGTTGTTAATCAGGGGTTGTTGTTGTTGTTGCTGTTGTTCAAAAACTGTTAATTTGAGTCAAATAAATGTTATAATTACGTTTTCTTCATGTTTGTAAGTATAATTTTTCGTTTTTCCAATAAAAAAGTTTGATTATCTGTGGCCGCAGTATATGCCCAACATTTACGGCACCGAAACAAACCGTTTGATCACTTATCCTTCAGCCGCGGTAAATGCTAGTAGGTAAATGCTAGTAGGAATATCATGCTAATATCTTTTTATGCTTGTCAAATGCAAACCTGATTTTTTTTCTCTAGAAAGTATCGATGAAGACCTTCGTCCAATCGTTCTGTGTTATCTTGCAGCAGACGGAAAAAACGGTCAAGTGGTGAATTCCAAAAAATATATATATCAACTAAAAGCTCTTCAAAATTCAAAACTATACTCGAATGGCAAATTTGATATCTTAACTTCCTGACACAAAATCAAATTTGGTGAACTTATACCGACTTCCATCCTTGTAATCCTGTGATCATTACTGAAGATTTGGCCATTTCCGACCTTGTGCCAGTTTCAAAACGTGTCCCCATACAAAGCCTTTTATATGACCATGAGTTTGATTTGCATAAAAATGTCCCTGTGGGGGAAATACAGATACAGAGGTAAAATGCACCACGCCGAAATGGCCTATTGTTCAATTTTGCTCTGTGAAATCTTATCATCCAATTCACTACTTGCACAATACAATAATGCACCTCTTTAACCCCCCAAAAATGTTGCATACTCATTGTTTGCAATTTCTCCTGGGACATGAACATGTCCCAAGAGTAATCTAAAACAATGCCTATGCAAATTTTTGGGGGGTAAAGGAGGTGTATTATGGGATTTGTGTGAGTAGAGAATCTATTGGACTACTGAGTGGCCTTCAATAATACATTATGGAAATGATGCTAAAGAACTATCATAATCAGCTGAGGCGGTCCTTTTTTGACATTTGGCACAGTTTTGGCTAGTCTCTTTGTTGTGGATGAACATGGCTACACAAATCAGAACTGGATTATTTCCAACAACAAATTCCACGATGCCAGACGTTCGCCATTTCTATTTTCATCGTCTACCAGTGAACGATTTGACATCCAGGCCAGCCAATCATAGGTCAAGACCAAAATCTAGCAATTAAAAACAATAACTTCAAAAAGTAGGCTTTTAATAGTTCCTTGTCAAGCCACTTACGTTCCCTCCCCTTAATCCAAAAAAATCGCCTTCGACAAGAATTAGCCATTTGCTACCTTAATCCTTAATCCACAAAAAAGAAATTTAACTTCTCGACAAAAAAGAAATTGAGATCACTAGGTTTTGCGTCTGAGATGTTATGGCAGCTGAAATACTTATCTGTATGGGTTTATGAGTATTACAAATACCTTGTAGTTTCAACATAATTCCGCTCTAAGATTTTTGCACTCCATTGTACTATAGTATCATAACAATGTTTATAGTACTATAGTATCAGAATTTTAGCATTTTAGTACTTAGCTTTAATACTTAGCTAACAATTTGTAGCATTTTGTATAGATTTTTTATCTACTCAACTATTGTATCTATTTTTTTATCAAACTTTAGGTGTCCCCTATTAGTAGAGGGCTTGTCCCTCGGCTAGCTTCTTCTTGACACATAAATAAAGTTTCTATCTATCTATGACCACAAATTTCGCCGTTATTAATATCTTCACACTGTTTTTGTTCGAGAAGCATCACGTTACTTCCTTTAGCTGTCCGATTAGTTTTAGGTAAAGCCGTGATGAGAGAAAGTCCTCGTTTCTTCAACTAGCATCTCGCCAAAAGAAGAACAGAACAGGAAAATGCAAAAAAAGCACCTTTTTATCAAACTAAACTAGCTGCATTATTGTTTACGACCAAAAACTGCTAATTCAGAGCAGTTGGATTTACTGTACGACAGAATCACTTGAAATATGCTTTCTTCTAGGTTTCTTAAAGCGCTTTTGGTTACAAACATCTCTATCACATTTCAATGACTTAAATATGACTGTTTTTTCTGGTTATTGAAAACATCGCCTAGTTGATGTTTTCTTTATTCTGCCTTCTTGGAAAAGCATTGACATTGTAACGAGAAATTAGACTTTACGCAAAGTCGACTTCGGTATCAAAGATGATTTACATTCAAGAAAGACAAAAATTTTAGTCTTTAATAAAATAGCTGCAGTATAGACGTTACTGCAGCTCAGCGCGTAGCCTGCGAGCAACGAAAAGCAACCTCCACCTTTGAGTCATGCGCGCTTGTACTCCAACGTGAGCCTGCTTGCAGGCAACTCAGCGGGCATTGTTTATAGATGCGCGGCGAAAAATTATAAAGAAACTTCATGGTCCGGATGCCAGTGCAATCACTGCCTCTCCTCAGATGTAAATATTTTCTCCTTTTCATCTCATAGAAGGTAGTGTTGCTATGTGTGAAGAGAGAAAATCAGATTGTTTATTATATTTTACATATTTGCTTTCGCTGTCAGAAAATATAGAAATCCAACGTAGAGATATCTGTTTTAGTTCATTTTGCATTTCTGAGTTACAGGTTACTGTTCCAGTTCGCTAACCGTAACAGACACCTGCTGTTCTGTTATAAGATCATAACTGTAATAAGCGTTGAACTGTAATTTCTACCTGCCTTAGTCTTTTGTTTAGCTGTTATCTACCAGCAATGTTTTGTAAGTGATTAATCTTGTAAAAGTTAAATTCCTGTGTAGCCAATGGCTCTCTCTAAAATGGATGAGATAATGTTTAGTTAATTACTTTACGTAATCCGTTAGAATTGTGCTTTCGGCTTAAATAGTCGTGCCTTGTAAAATATTCTTTGGTTATGTTCTTGGATTAAAACGATATCGTTGGACCTAAGTTCTGTCCGCTGTTGACGTCTATCAAGGTAATTCCCTGTAACAGATCCGGTACTTCCCCGCAGCCAGAGAGTTTCCCAGGTTTTTACAGAAGTGCTTTCCCAGGCCAAAAACCTATTATCACAGTGATTGGAGAAGCGTGGTAGTTACAGAGGAGTTGCCAATAGACGTTTAAAGTTACCCAGAACGGAATGTAACCCCTTGGAGCGAACGACAGAAGGACGCCCAAGTAAGTGAAAAAAAAAAAAAAAATTAAAAAGAATTGGCATTTCATGTCGAAGTTATTCAAAAGAAAAAAAGAAACCGTATAATTTGAGAAGCCAGAAGAAATTGTACGGAAGCAGTACGCCCAAGTCGAAGGTGGACGCCTGTCTGGCATGCGATTTGCCCTTCGACAAAAGTGAAATAGCCCCCGAGTTACGACGCGTACGAAGCCCCGGAGAAAGGGAAATTTCCGGAGTACCAGAAGCCCGCCCAGATATAGCTGATATAGTAAACACGACGAATTTGAAACCCATTGATATCAGCGTTGAGCCCAGCCACAAAGAAAGTACCAGCCCAAGCGAACCACTCGCAGATTTCCAGAAAGCCCAGTGTACGCGAGAAGAAGTTTGCGCTGAAATAGAAGAACAGGATACCCCTGATCCTGACGAATTTTGTACAAAAGAACCTATAGAAAAAGGCAGAGAAAAAGAGAAAGAGAAAGAGAAAAGTACAGGAGAAAATAACCTCACAGCAGGTGGCCGACAGGTACCAGTTATACATTCACCTGCTGATATTTACAAACACTTTCCCGTAAGACCAAACTACGAGGAAAGCCTGAAAGAAGATCCTAACGAATCACATTTGGACTCAAGTGATAACAGTGACTTTGAAGACTATTTTAGTCATAGTGGTGTAAGACAATCACCCCTATTTACAACAAATAAAGAAGAACTACATCATCGTGAAACCCTAGCAACAGGTACTATGCAAGCCGAAGTGTTAGAGCAATTACGGGAGCAAGTTGACTTTTTACAACAAGAACTGAGGAGTCAACAGCAAAACCATCGGGAATTCCGCCAGCGAACTATTAATGCTATGGAACAGGCTCCAATTCCGGACACATCTAGTCCACAAAGGCCCGCTCCGTTTCACGGCTTCGATTCTGAAGATATTAACCGATGGCTTGACAAAGTGGAGCATTATTTAAATTTACGACGAATTCAAACGGACAGTCCCACCGCACTCGCCGAACTGATATTAAACCTCGCAGGACCCGCAGAGGATTTTTATTATTCTTTAGGTGAGGAAAGGAAGAATACATTTGTAGCATTGTGTGAAGCTTTGAGGGAGAGATTCTCGAACGAGAATCAAAATTGGATCATCTGGCAAGCAATTACCACCCGCCAACAGGGACCTGTTGAGTCTATTGACACCTACTTGAATGATTTAACCAGCAAGTTCCGCAGAATAAAGATCTCAGACGCAGACAAGATGAGACATTTTGTGCAAGGGTTAAGAGCAGATTTACGGGAAACTGTTCTGCTAAAACAACCCAAGAGTTTTCAAGAGGCTGAGGGAATGGCTCGTCTTGCAGCCGCAGTGAAAACAACAATGAACAATTCCAACCAAACCATGGCCGCCCAGTTAAACAACTTGACAAAAACACTGAACATCATGGTAGCAGGTACCAGTAGCTCGGTGAATGATCAGCAACAAGCCATGCGAGTTCAAATGGAAACATTGACCAAGAAAATTGACAGCCTATTGCCAACACAAGCTAAACCAGATAAGGTTGCGGCCTATTCAGAACCTCGAAAAGATGACCAGATCCTGGAACTTCAAAAACTTATTCAGGAACTGACTAATGAAATGAAAAGTCTAGATAGACGTGTGGACGCGCGAATTAATGGCATCGTTCAACGAGGAAGAGATACAAGAAGAGATGCAAGGGCCAACCCACAAAGATCCAGAGACGGAAGACCTTTCTGTTTCTTCTGTGGACAAACCGGCCACATCCAAATTAGTTGTCCACAACGCCGTTCACGCGAACAAGGACCAGTACCCAGGCACGCGCTTCCACCGCCAGGGAATATGGAACGTAATCGTTACCAGCCAGGCTTTCAGCCACGATATAGAGCCTTAGGCCCACCTGGTCGCCAGGATCGATTGGCTGCTTTGAATTACGATTACTATGACCTACCAGAGGATTATATGGCCCCAATGGGATATTATGATATTACTGGGATCGACTATGATGACTACCCTGGTGAATGGGATGATTACTATGAATATGAACCAGAAGAAGAATATTATGGTCAAAAGGAAGAATGGAACTCAGTCCACCCAAAGAGAGAAAGATATTTGCCACTCACTGACAACTTAAGTCCTACTGTAATTCACGCCAGTGGAATTGGATCAGTGGACCAGCTGGCATCTAATCCAGAACCTTTACAAACTGGAGAGGAACAAACCACAGACGGAGAAGAAATAGCTAACAGTTCCAATGAATTAGCCAATAACACTTCCACGCCACAAGGTGCACCTGCTGAAAAACAGGATCCGTCCGAGCCATGTGCTACTTTGGAAACGGACACCATTGAAGACCAATTTGCAGATGCTGAAGAGACTGAAGAAGCAATAAGCAATGAGCAGCCCCTGCAATCAGCAGTAAGGAAAGCCTTTCCGTTGAGAGGAGAGACCGCTGATCAGTACCAGGAACCACTAATCAAAGACACTGTGCTCACTGAAGATACGGGAGATGCAGATTCCAACCAGTTTAGCGACGGTACTGTCTACACAAGTCCTGTCAGTGAAACCCCAGAAGAAACTTCAGATAAACCCAAGTTGGGATCAGAGACAGTAGCCATAGAGAAGCCAGCTTATCCTGTTAATCCTACCACCGAGGAAACAATAACGAGTACCACAGCAGAACAAGAGCACGTAGCAGCGAAAATCTGTAGACCTATAGCCCAAGATCCTGTAATCAAACAGAGACCAGCCAGAACCAAAAGTGTAGCTTCTACTTCCACAAAAAGACCACAGCCAGACCTAACAGTGGAGGTACAGATAAATGGAAAAACTACTAGATGTCTAGTGGACACAGGAGCTGCAGTTTCTGTGTTGGATGCAGACCACATGTTGGAATTGTATGATGGTCAACCTCCACCTTTAAAACCAAGTAAGTCGAGCTTGCTAAAGACAGTTAGTGGAGAGAATTTACCTGTACGTGGGATATTGTGTACATCCATCAACATCGCAGGTGGCAGCTACCCTTGTGAATTCAAAGTACTAGAAGGTGTCACATATAAAGGTGTCTTAGGAAGAGACTTCTTACGGGCTACTCGTGCCAACATCAGCTTTGACAAATACACTCTCCACCTGAAGGACAAAGCACCCGTCACCTTTTCAGAAGATACCGGAGACCATCCACCGTTACGTTCGCGTCCCTACCGTGTTCCTCATGACCAGAAGGAAACCGTGGAAAACCACATTAAGGATATCCTGAGGCGTGACGTCATACAATTGTACTTGCGATTGATTAGATCTATTTCATAATTTTCGAAATAGTAGTTTGCTTAACTTCTTTGGACCCCCGAGGCCATTATAAGTTTAGGTTTGTTCGGTTTATGCTGCGGTCCAGGCACAAAAATCAAATACAAAATTACAAAAACAAGAGTTAAAATAAAAAAATAAATCATATATGTATTTTGCTTCGCTTTTAACATTATAAATGATATTACTCCGTTGATGTAATTGCTTGACTCAGGAGAGTTTCAAGCTAAGGTTGGAGGAATGTGAAGAGAGAAAATCAGATTGTTTATTATATTTTACATATTTGCTTTCGCTGTCAGAAAATATAGAAATCCAACGTAGAGATATCTGTTTTAGTTCATTTTGCATTTCTGAGTTACAGGTTACTGTTCCAGTTCGCTAACCGTAACAGACACCTGCTGTTCTGTTATAAGATCATAACTGTAATAAGCGTTGAACTGTAATTTCTACCTGCCTTAGTCTTTTGTTTAGCTGTTATCTACCAGCAATGTTTTGTAAGTGATTAATCTTGTAAAAGTTAAATTCCTGTGTAGCCAATGGCTCTCTCTAAAATGGATGAGATAATGTTTAGTTAATTACTTTACGTAATCCGTTAGAATTGTGCTTTCGGCTTAAATAGTCGTGCCTTGTAAAATATTCTTTGGTTATGTTCTTGGATTAAAACGATATCGTTGGGTTTTTACAGAAGTGCTTTCCCAGGCCAAAAACCTATTATCACATATGTTGTCGAAGAAAATGATGCACTTTGGGGTCAACGCACTCCTTTCGGTAGGTGCATCCTGGAGTCGTTATTCTAGACCTAAAGTCTGTATTATTTTCTGAAAGAATATATAACACCATCTTCTATCTGTTAAGCTATCTAAAGACATGTAAGCCTCGCTTCTCGTTGTAAAGGAACGCTTCGTCTTTTCGTCTTTTTCACGCTAATTGCACAAGATTCATAGACAAATTATTCCCATAAATTGTAATTGCAATCAATGAAGCAACTTCTAATCTTGGCAAAACCATAATCCCAATATTCAGCTTTACTGTTTTTACATCTTAAAAGTAATTGAATAACAAAAGTTCGTTAAGCTGACAAAAATCCCCTAATGCTGAGCACATAATCTCTTTTAAGCCCATGTAAATCCTTAACACACGGAAACTTTCGTGTCCTAATTCTAATTTCCAACATTTACATAAGAACGACGAGTATCATAATTCTGACAGTTCAACTACAAACGCCAGATTGGTTGGAGCCTCTACAAAACGGCTGTTATTGTTGTAAAAAGTACCCGACTTGTTAAAATTGTGCCTGTGTTACACAAAAGCTACAGAACAAGCCTTTTCAGTCTATGGTTTTTCGGGGACAGTAACCCTAGCAGGATGTGTAACGATGAAAAAAGAAATATTCTGTTAAAGCAGAAGTTGTATTTATGTATTGTTACTAATAAGCTTTCTTCTTGTTCATCCAACATCCTGTGTCGCGCCTGAAAAAGCCGCTTACCTTCACAAAGTAAACTAAGTTTGATCAGATTGTTCGTTAGAATATTAAATAATGGTATGTTTCATTCTGTTTCATAATAACTTAAATCACGCAACTATTTTTATTTCAAAGTTAGGGGCCATAATATTTTTAAAGAAACAATATTTTTAAAGAATCCTGTCAGCCACTAGAGTTCTGGGATCGGTCTTAATAATCTCTATCAAGAAAATAACTTGAAATTCTACTTGTAAGTAATTTGTCTTGCTTTTTTAAAGGAGACGGTCACTCCAAAAAACGTATATTATTTTTCTCAAAACTAATAAAAACCTTGCATCACTTTTAGCTACTCGTCGAAGTTTCAGCCTTTAAAGTGCAGGTTCTCCATATGAAATTCGTCTCCAAAAAAAACACAAAATTCGAACATCCATGCCGCCATTTTTAACAGGCTGCGTTTTCTTGACGTCATTCCGTCCGCGAGATTTAGTCCAAACAGCTTTCGAAGAGCCGAAGGAGGGAGAGAAGGACGGAGAGGGAATGGGCGGGAGGAATGGACGGGGCTGGAAAAAAAGGAGTTAGAGATGGATGGAAAGGGCTAGAAGGGAGGGAAAGAAGAAATAAAAGGAGGGGAACGGGCTTTAGAAGCTCAGTTCTATCCTTTCATCCCAGCGAAAGTATTATGTTGGCCTTAAATGTACTGACTGGCGGAATCGATTTTGTTCTTAGTGATAATGATGATGACTTTTTTTTTTTCAATTTTTATCCATGCCAGTGTTCTACTTCATTGATGTTAATCCCTAGCAAAAGTAATAAAACTTAGAGCTAATAACGCTATTCAACGCTTGGGCCACATCCAAGATAGCTGCCAAATCGAGATATAAAGTGATAAAGGACTTCAAAGGCTTCAAAAGCCGTATCCTGTGAGCAGGCTCTCGTGCGTTTCGGTAGGAGCAAAGGTGAATCCACAAAATACGAATCGGCCAGGGAATGAAACAGGTGAGAGGATTGGCGCGATAAAGAGGGGTTGTATTCAGACAAAAATAGCATCTGGGAAGTCTCTCAATTTCGCCAGCTCGCTTCGCTTGCCAACTCGTCTCTTGAAGTGGGACACAGGCTACAAAAGCCTTCAAAATTTAAGCAGGCCAAGAGCTGTCAAACCACATTGACATTTTCCAATATCACTTGTACAGGTTATCTTGCAGGTGAAAAGACTTCAAACGCCTCGAAAGCCGCCAAAACTTATACAGGGCAAGAGTTGTCAAAGTTTTCTGACATTTTCCAATAGCACTTGTACATGTTATCTTGCAGGTGGCAATGACTGGATTAATTATTTCACTTTGTTGCGTTGTTAGGACGATGACAAAATGCCCGCTCCTTGCTAATTGTGAGCTGATCTTTTTATTGCAGAAAGAAACCATTAAAGTGCTAGACTTTCATTCAGGGTGATTGACACTGACGTAACGTGCACAGCTGAAAAGGCCCATATACCCGTCGTTTAGTCAAGCAATGACACGACTCGCGAAAAGGAGTCACGAAAATATACAGCTTCACCAAGACAAAGTCGAGATTAGTAGTAATACAACAAAAAAATATATCGATCATATTGGTGGCTATAACAGCTAAAAGGAAAAACACAGCAGTCAGAAAAAGGTTCGTGAGTTATTAATGTGATATGACCAGCTGCTAATAAAAATAAAAAATCCATTGTGACACATCTATCAATAACATAACAGAAATGCGAAAAAGGCGGCCAGAAAGCATTATTTTAATGAAATAATGACACCAATAACGACACGCATTTGCCAACTTTTGACAGAGTACAACAGCCGATATGTTCAATCGTCTGCGCATTTTGAATTAATTTTTCAACTACTCGAGAGAGGCTCAAACCTATTACATACAGATGATCGCTGCTCACGTTCTAGAAGTCTTCCCACGTAGCTGTTGTTACGACAACGTGAAAAGATCAATTGAAATAAAAAGATGATTAAAGAAAAGCAAATTCACGGGCGGAAATGATCGTTCGAATAGATAGAAGTGTCGTTTGTTTAACTTCCAGGATAATGAACAATAATGAATTATGGAGAAATAAATGTCTACGATTACACGGGGCCAGAATGAACTATTGACACTTTTCACCAAAGCGTGACCATTTTAGGATCATTCTAGCTTCCCAAATGAATAATCATATCATAAATGGAGAATTCTAAAGAGACCCGTAGGTTTTCAGCTACCTTTGGCTGTGACAACGGGTTAATTCTCCGATTAGACTACACTGCAGTGAACATATTGTGTTTTATTTGAACTCCATTTTTCTTCTTTAGGCAACCCCCTGTCCACACTAAATAACATTTGTACATATGCCCAAACAAAACACAAGCTTAAGCTTTTCTTAAGCATGGCCATTAGAGACTCATTATTATTATGCCCACTATCACGTTTTGCGGTGGATAAACATGCTGGCCTGTCTGATCTTGATGAGATATCTTAACGACTTCTGGTTTTAAACACTTCTGCGTTTTACCAAAAAAGGCACAATATATAACCTACGTGCACAAAAATTGAACTTCTTGGTTCCTTAAAAGGCATAAAAAATTGGTGCTTCAACCTCCGCACTCACATTAATACAACAGCCAAACACGAGGATTTATATCAATTTCCTTATTTTACATATCAATAAAAGCTGGTTAAAATAAACCATATGTGACTCATTGATTTTAAAAAGCTTTTTCTTTCTGATTTTTTTTTTGGCAAGAGCCACAAATCAGTTTCCAAAAATTAAAATTGGCTGGGGAGTATTATGGGTGATTAAAATATTTCATAAATGTACAGCAGCGTACTTTCTGTTCAATTTTGGTGGTTCGGGTCTATATTTTTTTCACAAATATATACTCCATTGAAGTTCAGTAGAAGTTGAATTTAAGTTGCATGATTTCAAGTCACGACGAAAAGAAAGAAAATGGAATTTCTTTTTTTCCAAAATGATGATTATCGAAAAGGTTCAAAGCAGTATGTGATACTCTACGATGGCAGCAAAAACCTGTCGCAATACACTCGCTTACGTTTACGTTCGTCATAGATTTGGCAAACTTCTTTTTTTTTTTTTTAATTCTGAACAACATGCAAATTAAAACATGACAACACGTATATCGGCATAAGAAAGTACTGCCGGTAAATTTAAAAACGAAAATATAGTGCAGACAATTGAATTAGTCGATGGCACCAACTCGGCAGCTTTCGCTGCAAATTTCTTTCTATAGTAATATTACACTGCCAGCCTGGCAGGTGAAGCGAAGAAACGAAAGCACCGAGAATGAGATATGGTCATGATGCCATACCAAACTCTCTAAACTGACATTCAAAGAAATGAACACAGTCATTGAGGAGAATTAATACCTTGATCTGCATGAAGAAACAAGACATCGTCTGTGGTCAGTGAGAATTGTACGTGCTTGTATGAAGTTGGAATTAAAAGAACAATAAGAAAACATATATTGATTTAACATAATTAAGAGAAACCGAGACAGGAATTCGCACCATAAATTCATTGACAGTTGCGAATTAAGGTTTGTTTCATTTTAACAGGGAAAATGTGTCAAAGACTAAAAGTTGAAAATTACTCTCTGTGACCCATGTTAGCAGCTAGATCTGACAATGCGTTAACTTCAGTCAAACATCGCCGCTACTGTACTCGGCATATTAACAAGAACGCTTGAAAACCGCCAAAATGAGGATGCAAAGGCGCTTTAAAATATGTTAACTCCTGAAAGGTGTAAAGGTTCATCAGCTGCTTCTTTTGACTCGACAGCGCAAAGTGAAAACAACTGTTTTTTTAAGTTTGCAAAGAAAAACAAATTAATTTTATGTTTAAACCGGTCGCTTGGAAACCGCTGTGTTATTTTGACCCCTAAATCATGCTAGTGGCGAAGCTTTATTGATATCTGCATAGTCAGAAAAACAAGTCTTTAATACCCCTTTCGAACGGGGAATAATTACGAATACAACCCTACCGGGCAATTCTGTATTTCTATCGCCCAACTGAGTTTTATTTTCAAAAAGTGAAAAAAATAATAATAATATTGTGACTTAAGGAAACCACTTCCCAATTCAGATTCAAATAAATGTATATGTTCAAATGGGGTTAAGTTCTCCGCGCATCAGTACGGCGAGTGCCTGTCACGCTCCAGTCAGTATTGTCAGTTTTAGGAATAATTGGACTCGTCAAACACAAAAGGCCTCCAGCGACTCATCACGGGTGACGACGAGCAGACATGACAGTTGAATCATCGACTCCGTTCTCGTTGCCGAGTAACTTTTCTTGTCGCCAAAAACTTCCCATGTAAATAAAATTACCATCATTTGTTATATGATGAAGATTTTTTCCCTCCGTCGCAAACCTCAAAACATATTCCGCGATAACAGAGAGGTGAAGTTGATGTGCAATTTACTGTGTTCCTGTAAGAGGCCAAGATACATTTAAAATTTATCAACGCGTGTAACAGTTTTCAATTAACAGGTTCCAAAAATATCGGCTGGATGTTCACACTTTCTATAATATGAAATTCGTTAAAAAACTTATTAGCGCAAGCCAACTTGAGCATTCTTTCTACGTGACTGTAACACAACTACATCAGGCTCCAAACGATATCAATTAAGCACAAAAGTTATAAAAACTAAAAGTTTACAAGTGAAAACAGGGTAGTTGATTTTCAAAGCGATCAGAATCGCAGTTTACGGCTACTACCACACAGACCATCTCTATCAAAAATGGCGAAGAATCCATTGGATTGTTATAAAGCTACGTTCTGTCTTTGTTCCTTGGTCAGACTGCCTCACGACGCGTAACACAGGACCACCGCAGCTAAATGTGCATGAAGCCAAGCAGGTGTTCCATCCACCAAGCTTGATTGACAACCGGTCTAAGTTACTTGCGCTTGATTGGCTTCCCAAGGCAATTACTACCGAATTTGATTTTATTTCAGTCAGGCGCCTCATCAAACTGTATTTTTGCTTGTAATATTGAGGCAACAGCATGCCAGAGATTCTCTGTGGAGAAAAGCTTCGCGTGGCGCTAATTTGGAACGGCCATTTGAAACAAGACAGCGAATCGCCTGGTGTTTGTTTATGAGCTCTACTCCTCCCGCCTACCAAAGAGTATTTACACGCCGCATAAATATAATGTATCTTAAATCCACTCAAACTATGCCAGCTCCACAGGAATTACCGAGTTTCTCGTCAACGTTTCGCGCTTAAGAACGTCCCGTAAATAACCAGCCTACGAACCCGCGACAGAATGCCAATTCGTCGAGGACGATTCGCGCCGCAGAACACATTTCTTGAAACCATCGCTCAAAAATTCGACCGAGGAAGTGAGTGGCTATCTAACGTACTATCCCGTTGTTGTTTAGTAGTATGTTATAATGTAATTCATCGAAAGAGCGGAGTGGTCGGTACAATGTACCGGCGACTAGGAACTATATTCAAGCATAGCATGCCGTCGTAAGTTTATAACTAGTGCTTATTGCCCAACTGATTATCAGCAATACTCGGTATTTCCTGCTTATTTCCATCCAGACAGTAACTTCGTTCTTGGCAGCGCTCAAGAAAAGAACAACTACCCCATAGTGTACTGCAGCGATGGCTTCTGTGAGCTCACTGGTTTTTCTCGGAGCGAGCTCATGAGACGAAGCTGTGGCTGTAACTTTTTGTACGGGTTGGAGACAAATCAAGATGACAAAACGAGCATTCAAAAGGCTCTGAAAGCGCAAGTGGAACTGAAGAAAGAAATAATGTTCTACAAAAAGAACGGTAAGCAATTTATTTCCTTGATTTGATCACCGGTTGAAATTAAACTCTTGCGAGAGATTCTGGACGATTCCCAGTGATTTCTAAGCCTGTGCGGTGTTACTCACCTTGTTTGAAGGGACAGAATCGCTGGCATTATTTAAAGGGCAGACAAACTTACATATTTTTACTCGCTGATAAGTTAACCTTCGATAACTTGGCTTATTTTCCATTCGTGGAGAAATTCACGCTGCATAGTATTTTCATTGAAAACCTTTTTTATCGGAAGTTCCAATTAAGTCTAAGCATTCAACAGCTATAATACTGCCAAACAATAAAAAACAACTCCGAAAAAAATTTACATAAGAAGTTATAGCCACATTATTCAAACTGTCGATTTCATCGCCACAAATTTGACCGGACGACTAAAATCGCAAACTGGTGTCAAAATATCTTGGGAATACTTTTTTACTTTCCGTGTCTAAAAAGACACACATACCATTTCACGAAACACAATACCCGTAGGTCGAAAAAGCTAGGGCGACTATTTGAATTTGCTTTCAACTGAGCACCATACACATCATCATTAACATAAAAAATAAACTTAACCTTCTGTTTTGAATTTCACTGACCAGAAAAAAGATCACCAAAAATATGTACAGCAAATAGTCTGTGTTAGAATTATCGTTAAATAGATGTTTTCCTGATGGGATTATTTCTCTTGCAAGCCACGTTTCACCGATTAACCTTTTGGGTAACACAAAATGATGTAACATGTCGCTTTGAAATTTACATGTGTATATATGTTCTTGGGTTCCCCTTGTTTCTTTTCTTAAAAACTTCAAATAATCCATTAACAAAAAGCGGGCAGGAAAGGCATAAATTTTATACTGTTTTCGCTCGCTAAACAATAGTCTATCGATATTCTATAAAGAACATATTCAATATGCTTTAACAACGACTTCATTGTAATGTCCGTTTGAACGTCAAGCAAAATTGCTCACATTTCTTACGAGACTACCGGAATAAAAACATCCCCGCTGCCATTGACACGGAAATGACATCGTTTCTGTCTTAATTTAATGATTCCCAAATCCCACGCTTGAAAAACACCCAGAGACGGCTTATTTAACTTTGCTAGACGGACGCGAGAAGGCAAAAGCTCTGTACATTATTTCGTCTAATTCATTCAATGATGACGCTCAGATTTTATTGTGCTGAAATCTGAATGAAGACGCTGTTTTATAAAACAATGGCACAGCAAACGCTGAATATCAACGAAAGCACTACAAATTAACGCCTAGAGCGATGATTTATCAAGTCTGAACATGGAATCCTTAACACACTAATGGCAAGCACAGTTCGCCCGGCGTATCAACGGGTGATCGAAAAAAGTCACGAAAAGAGGCGCTGATAAAAAGATAAGTTTGAATTTCGCAAAACGAACAAACTCATTTCACGATGTATCGCGCTTCTTGCAACGAAAAAAGAATAAAAAATGAGAACCATTTCATTTTGAATTTTGAAAACAGCAGACCACGCAAGTATCATATCATAACATGTCCTATATTTGACGGGCTGTTTGGTTTCTGAAGTCCTGTGTCAATATCTGGCGAACAAAGAGAAATGATGGATATTAGCTCTTCAACAGAGTACCTTATGTTACAAATCGATGAATAATATTACTCACGAACACAGCCAAATAACTCTAAATAAGCCTTGAACAGCGAAGGACGATACCAAATTTATTTCCCGGCCAGGCGATAACGAACTTGACCGACAAGCAAGCCAAGACGCGAGCGAAATATGGTTCTTGCAAACAACTTAATCAACCTAAATTTTTTATGCGTTCTTTTCATTAGAGAAGGAATATTTTCCATAAAATAACAAGTCTAAACTGAAAAGAATAAGATGGTTCATCTAGAGCCAAAATGTTTGCGAAACATTTATAACGTTGACGTCTTGAAGAAAATCTTGTTTTTCATCTAGTAGTAACAATCAATTTGTACGTATTTTGCTTTCTTACTTCACTTACGGTTGCCAAAGCAAGCCGTGCAAGCACGTATCAAGGTAGATTAGTTTTATTCGTTGCAATCAGCAATAATTCCTTTTGATCACTGCTATATGTTACGAAAATTCATTCCTTAATTGTTTATAGTGGGTTGGTCTTTAGCTTTTGCCAGTTAGTTGCAATAAAGGGCCGACAATACATTTATTGCACTATGAATATAATAATACCACGACGGCCCAATGTAATAGCACGGCTCCAGAAGGCCTGAAATTAATAAAATATAGCGCCTAGATTTAACAGAGATCTGAAACCAACACAAGAAAATATCAAAACTTTTGTACACCAACCGAAAAATTTGTACAATTTCGACAAGGAAACTCGCATAACGAACGCGTTTCTTTATATTGCATTGTTATGTTTGTTTGTCATGAGGTTATATTCTGGTTTGCTAATCATACGGGCAAGATATATTTCATGGCGATGTTTTAATTACATCGACACGATGCACGAGAAATAATATATTGCACCGCAACATTCGTTACTTACAAACGCAACGTTTCGATAAACAGTGGAATAATTTTGGTGCATTCGGTCAACAGAAACAGCAAAGAAACGCCTTTTGCAAGCTTAGCTTTTACGAAAAAGCCGACAGGCATATCAAAAATGTCACTGGAGTCTAAACGAGCCCTGTCATCTAACACAAAGTAAACTTCTCCGTCACTTCAGTTCGGTCTCTCTTAAATTATCCCTAGAAAAAATTTTAATTAATTTGAATTTGAAAATTGTTTTTTTTTTTTTCCTTCAAGCTTTTTCAATAATGCGTATTTCGAAAACTGGATAAAGCTAGCGTTTAAGTGTGAATTGCAAAAGGGATAGCCACTTAACTTAAAATATACATTCACTTCCGCGAAGAATAAAAAAGAGAAGATAAATCTCTTCAAACTACGCCTGAATCTTACGAGAGACTAATTTCAGCAACTCATTTAGTCTTGACAAGTCGTGCAAATAGTGGAACAATGCGTGGTTCGAGAAACATATTCAACAAGGTTATAAGATGTTACTAAATCTGTCATGAAAAAAGGCAATTTTCTAGTATTTCTTTTTTAATAGCTATTTTAAGAAGTTAATCTAAAAAGTTATATAGCGCTTTTTTTGAGAATTGCGGTTCCCTTTTCCATATTAGACGCTTTGGCTGTTTGTCTTGTTCAAACAAGTGTGGACCTGAAATCGATCTGGCCCTTTTGTATTTCAACGCCGATATAATTACAGCCATGATCCCCTTTCAAATCCCTTCTTTACAAGCCGCTTTCATGTTATTGCAGCCACTTAAAACTCACTGTCAAAAGACGTTAATAATGAAAAAGAGGTCAATCATTACACGCGGTTCTCACAACAATTTGTGGCGTCTACAACCCCAAACAGCCTAACGCTTTTTTGTGAAAGAAAACAAAATATTTGAGTATTTCGTCTCGTCTGTTTCACTTAAGCACGAAAGTAAATCGTTCTCATATCGGAAACACGTAAGTTAAAAGCAAGCATGCTGGATAATTTAAACACAAGCAAGGTTCACGCGCAACGCGGCGAGAACATCTAAAACTCTAATTGCGAAAGTGAGCATAGCAGATGAAGTTTTCAGGGTTGTGTTAATACTTTTGTTTGTTCAGACTCGAGTAATTTAAAGCATCATGGAAAAGACAAGAGAGATTTCTCTCGTGATAATGAAAATGAGAATGGCACAACCCTATGGGGATGCAATTAAAAATAAGTGATTACCGTCGCATATTTTGCTGATACGATTCGTTATTTTTATTCATAGGAAAATATTTGAGTTTATCCCATATCTTGCTCCGCCATTTAGAATTTTTTGACTTTTCGCGAATGCGTACTAAAAAGAAAGAAACTTGGTAGCAAATGTGAAAATTGGTACACCGATTCACGGAACAAAAATTAGGAGACAGCACGTATTAGGAGTAAAGTTATGCCTAATAACTAGAACCTCCAGCGAATATCAGCGAAGTCAAAATAAAAGCATTGTAAACGCACTAGTGAGTAACTAGGCACCTGGCCTCTGCGCAAAAATAACCACTTTTTCCCCGTTTATCCCACTGATAGCTTCTGTGAGTGAAAAACAAAGGGTAGGTGTCAATCCTTTTAGCAGCATGGCTAAGAGATATTGTGTAATACGGAAATTAGTTAAAGCTAATCTTCCTTTCAATCGCATTGCATATAAACCACGGTATTGGCTTAAATAATGTATTATTACTTTACATCATGGGTTGCCATTTCTTTTATTCTAGGAAAAGATAGTGTGCACTAAAAATTCATGAATCCACGGGGATAACAAAAAGTGATTGAAAATAATAGCTGTAAAACAAGTGTATTTTGTTCACTCGCGATTTCCCAAATTTGAAGAGTCAGCAGCTTAAATAATTTCGCCAGCATTTCCCTATATCCAGATATTAAGTGTAATTTCGACGAACGTCACAACGACGCTTTTGTGAACAAATTGGAATTGTGCATTAAGACATACAGAAAAGAATCACAACACCCTCAGGAAAAATCACTATGACAAAGCAATTTTAAAATAGCTTGTATATGTACGACGCGTCAGAGTTACAGCTTGAGTGCCTTTCAGCTGTTTTTTTGTACAACTTCCTCCCTCTATTTATCGGCAAATGACTTTCAAGATAACTTTTCTTTGTAAAACGAAGACCGAAAATTGGCTTTTATAAAATGCCATTTGGTGCCTTCACCTCTAGCTGTGACGTGAATGGCCTTTCTATTGTAAAAATAAAAACCCACGCTTTACTGAGTGACCTCTATGTGCAGCCGTTTTCACATCCTTTGCAAGTCACTCAGTGAGTCACTCCTCGGGTATTTTTCGGTATTCCAGTAAACATTCTGGTCTTATGTTTTATCCGACTCGCCTTTTACATCGCTATTGCATATAACATAGCCTTGCAGGTTACATCGCTATTTTGAGCTCAACTAGAAACCGAAGCAAATTCTATCGTTACCACAAAACTCCTTCCGTTATATATCCACTTGTACTTTGCAAGCAATATTTCACCGGATGTAACAATACGATGATTATCAACCAGTTCAGAGGTCCATAAGTATATTTTGATTACTAACAGATATCATAATTACGAGCGGTTAAAAAATGGTTCTTCAAAATAAAAAGTAATGTAGAGTTGGCAGGGTTCCCTGATAGTTAAAACAAAATATGTATCTGAAATCAATCGATTTCACTTTAAAGAATAATCTGAAAAGAATAGTTTTCTCATTTCTGCTGCCATATTGACTTGTTCAGCGTTTCGTAGAATTAAAATTTTGTTCCTGAAAGTGACATCTTCAATTTCTTCTCGTAATTTCAAAACATTGTCCAGACGGCAGGTGATACACAAAAAGCAGATATCTTCCTGATGAAAAAAACAGACTCTCACTGCAAACCTTTGACGACGTGTGCGACATTTAGAAAAAAAATATACTTTTTTGAATTTGTGTTTAATAATTAGCAAAAATGTCAGCGGACCATGATTTCTTTTCCTGAAAAAAAAAAAAAGGTTTAAGGTTAGAGTTACGTAACGAAAAATGATTATATAGACTGTACTTTTCCATCGATAACCATCTTTTGAGAGCTATTATAATTATCTGAAACTTCTTGACTCGCTTTTAATTCCATATTCACATTAACGGATGGACCTGACGACGTTTCCTTAAAACACGGACAATCCTTCTTGATTGATCTGTCTCGATTCAGCAGAAGATTTCCTTGAAAAAAAGGCTTTATCTGTCGTCCACTCTTAAATTCTAGCTGTGCCATTCAACTTGCAGAAGCTTGAACACAAGGAGCAGACAGTTGGACGCTATTTCGTTTTGTTCTAAAAGCAAAATAAGCTATTTATGTTCAGCTGAAAAATATAGTCCATTAGCGGACTGCTTTCAAGACAAAAAAAAATGAAAGTCTTTTAAATTTACATTTAAAAAGTGGTCTCTATACTCAATTCAAGACAGCCGTATCCCGAGGTTATTACCTGGTCACATTAATCGCGTCCGCAACGTTTTCGTACGGGGAGTAATTATCCTTATTAGGCTATTTCTGCTTAGGTCGGTTGGAGAATTAGTTTTCTCTGGGCATAAAATAGGGGAGGCCGAGGGAGGGGAGGCAGGGGAGAACCACCCCAAGAAAACACAGACGCGATCGATTGGTCAGCTGACCACATACTCCCCGGCCGCAAACATTCATCTAGAAGCAAATCATGTTTGTTTTTCTCAGTTATAAATCATGCTAGTGCTAGATATATGTTTTACTGCACTCATTTTTCATCACTTTACGCTTACACTCAGATCAGTGAACACTTTGTGACAGTTTATTTTAATCATTTCAAAATTGATAGAGCTTGAGCAAACCACAACGACGGCAGCAACGAGAATGCCACCAAACAAACGGCAGTGCACGTGCGTTCTCTTTACATCCGTCCTCGGCAAAACAACAACGTGAAATGACAAAGTTCTAAGTAGTCTGGGCAACGCTAACAAAGACGGTTAATTTTTCAGATTTGCATCTGGAAATGAACGCCGTTGTTGTATATTTAGCCTTAAAGACCCTGGCAAACGAGGACACATTGTTGCGGACACAAATGCTTCTCCGTTTGCCCGCGCGAGCAACATTTGTTTTCGGGTGCGGGAGCACAAAATATGTTTCCCAGTTTGCGCAGCATGGAAACACAACATTCATTTTGTGTCCCGCGCGTTTGCGCGCCCAAGAAACATCATGAGCAACAATGTGTCCTCGTTTGCCAGGGTCTTTAAGGCCCTAGCAAACGAGGACACATTGTTGCCGACACAAATGTCCCCGTTTGCCCGCGCGCGCAACATTTGTTGCGGACACAAAAAATGTTTCTGATTTTGTTCAGAAACATTTTGTGTCCGCAACAAATGTTTCCCAGTTTGCGCGAGCAAGGAAACGTCATGAGCAACAATACTTCCGCAACAATGTTTCCTCGTTTGCCACCGTTTTAACACTTTTTAGAGCCATTGGCGTACTGAATAGAGCTGGACAATTGCGAAACCCGCGATTCAGGGTCGAAGTTGACGTCGCCGTCGTCTTTGCTAGAAAAGTGAGTTTTAGCAACGACGACTGTGTAGGCCCGCGAAGACAAAGCCTTGTAAAAAAACGTTTTTATATTTTACCTTCGAATATGGCAGCTGTGTAAATCTTTTCACAACGCCTATCGGTCAAAAAACTTGCTCAGACAAAACATGCACAGACAGCGTTCAATTAAAAAAGAACTGAGATACAAACAAAATAGCCATTGCGGCTCGCGTCCTTCAAAATACAGTGAACTTAGTCATTTCATGTTATAAGGAAGTTTACCAAACCACTAAGGCGACGGTGAGGGAAACGTCGTTTAAAAAATGAGCTTATATTTTACCTACGAATCTCGCGTCATTTACTTTTTTTATCTCTGTCAAAGCTATTACGAAACTGAATCTAGGACATCGATAAATCCGAAATAAAAATTAAAAAATTAGCCGTCGGAATTCACGTTCTCCAGATAACACAGAATTTGGTCATTTCACGTTGTTGTTTTGCAGAGGACGGCAAAAAATGTACAAGATTTATAACGCACGTACGTGCACAGCTATTGTTCTTCTCATTAAATCGTTTGTTTCGTGACACTCTCGACACTGTCGCCGTCGTAATTCGCTAAAACTCCCTAAACCTCGACGGCAACGGCAACGTCGTTAAGCAAAATATTAATGAGCAGCACAATGACTGTACACATGCGTTAGGTACATTTCTTTGTCAACTTCAAAGATTTTCATACGCTGCGGAGTACGTCCATTGAAAGTATTACACGAGATGTTAACATCCCATCTACGCCACCAATACTTAATTTAATTCTTCTAACCTCCCTCAAGAAAAGAAGACTTTCTGTCCAAGAGCAGAGATCCAGGACGCTATATTGCAAAGCGGGTCAATTGAATAAGTACGCGACAAAACATCTCAGGAACCCCGTTTATTTTAGCATTAGTTTGTATAATCTCAATAGCGCTTGAGGCGACTTCAAGGACTTCGCAATCGTCACGATAGAAACAGACTGCCAAATAAACAATATTGCAAGGCGGATCAGTTTAATAATTGTACGACAAAACATTTCTGGAACGCCTTATTTTAAAATCAGTTTGTATAATTTCCATGGCCCTTGAGGCGACTTCAGGGACTTTGCAATCGTCACGAAAGAAACACTGCCAAAGTCAGTTCTGTCAATGGAGCCGGCATAAGGGGTCAAAACTATTATCTTAAAAGCAATTGTCTTCGAAAAAGTATATGGGAATGTTGACTCAATAGGGCGTCTCATTTACGTTTAGTTTACTTAATACAACTCTTTAACAGCATTTATCAAAAGCGTCGCCACAAGGTCTGGAGGGTAGACCCAAACTTATTAGCATTAATATTGGAGAGGGCTGGCATCTTGTAAATCCCAAAAACACAATTAAAAGAGAAAGGCAGACGTGATAAAGACGTTTATCATATTCCTTTTTTATTGTACTCATAGCTTGAGGCAGTTAAAAAATCATCAGTTATTTTTCGGCGTCATTAACTTGAAAAGAAAAAACGATTACACAATAAAAAGTGGCCTAAAAAAGCAGAGACATGGCGCCAATTCAAGAAATTCAATTCAAGAAAGAGTAAGGTCATTAACTGTTATTATGATTATTGAGAAAATAATTGTTAGGAAATGTTTCGTCTCTATTTCACATGTAATTAAAAGGTTTTACATTCACTCAAGTCTTATAGATCACTTCTATTTTGGGTTTCGTGTTTTAATGCCCCGCTTGGACAAAATATTAAATGGAAAACAATTTGAACAAATTCGTCTTAACATTAGAGACACTTCGTATTTTGAGAATTATGTCTTGCAGAGTCCAAGATATCGCCGGTAAATTAGAAAATTGTTGCACAGGAGTACAAAACCGTACTTGTTAGTGAATCCAAAATATAAACTTTACTCATGTTAGTCGATTATTTTGCTGTTTCTGATTATTTTCTTCTGATTATTGAGTCTCCGCGGTATCCTAAATACCTTTTCCTTCTTAATTCTGTAGTTACTTCGTCAAAACTACTTAAGTTGTACAGTAATCAAACGATTTGTCTTGAAATCGTTCAAAAATTTACTTTGGCTTGACGTCCAATTTCTGTTTTTTTTTTTTTTTGCATTTCCCTTTGTTGCAAAAGCGACAAAGCCGGCAAACTTTTTTTTTTCTGTCATTATTTTTCCTAATGTCAAATTCGTCCACTTGATGAACAGTGGCGCCACAACCACTTTGAAACATACAGGGTGAACGAAAACAGTAATAGTACCTTGATTGTTCCTTCCGTAGTGCGGAAGGTCATCGTAGTTTAAAACGAGAGTGAACATGTGATAAAATAATTTACATCGCGTCACGAGGAACAAAGCCAAAATGAACACACAAAAGAGCGTATCCTACAGATTGCGCGCTTCCCCGCCACCATTCAAATTGACATTAATTTATTTTCAACCAACGAAGCCCACGGATTGTTTGAAAACGAAGGTTTCACTCTGAAAACGCATCATAAATTTTCCGTCCACATTCCGGCGGAGAAATTTGAAACCCAAGGTTTCGAAATTGCGATTCCCTGGTCGCCAATACGATCAAAAATTGAGCACTGGCGACTAAATTTTCAGAACTGGTCGCCAGCAGGCGACTCGTGTTTTGTCCGATAACTAAAGAAAACCACGACACAACTCAGTTTATGTCTAAATCTTTTTTATTAGGAAATCGACCGGATATGGTAGCTAGTATAAAACTCACTTTTCAGTTCCCAGTAAAATAATGTCTGAATATTACAAGAGAATCGAAATAATTGCATGTGTTTTGACACATCGATACTAAGTTTACGGCGCGCCATATTGTTTTAGTGGCTTCTTTTCCCGGTCGGAGACTAGTACGAGCAATGTGGTTGTGTAGGGGCCTGGGCCAAGCATGGCGTTTGTCGGCAGCGAAAGGCGTTGAGGAAAGCAAGTCGAAAATAAAGAACGGCAGTTCGAAGAATTGAAGTAGCAAAGGGAAAATACGCAAGGACCCGTGTTTGTCTTACAATGAAAACCACGTTTTATGCTTCACTTCATTTAAAATGACTATGGAGACAACCATCACCTTCGGATTAGAGAGAACAACAGTAGCTTAATAAGTAGGTGTTACTCGTGTTGTTTCTAATTGTTTTCGCTCTTCACTTGTACACTTTTTTGCATGCAAAGTACCACATAAAATCGTGTTTTTTTTTGTGTGTAAGTTATATATAAAATAAGTTGGCGACCAAAATTTACGATCTGGCGACCAAAATTTTTCTGTTAGTCGCCAGCTGGCTCCAGAACGAAAAAGTTAATTTCGAACCCTGAAAACACATCAATCACCAGTCATTTAGATTTGTGTTTGAGGAAAACACGAGCAGGTAAAACAAATAATTATCTTAGCGTTATAATTTTAGAAACGCTCCATTTGTCAAACTGTTGTTTGTTTGTTGTTTTTTTTTTTTTACACTAAAGCGCAAGGCCAACGTTTTCAAATTTTACCAGTTTGAAGAACGTTTTCGAAAAGCTCCGTTTTCATGACGGATCAGTGTGGACGGTAGGTCTTACCGTAGAAATAAAACGGCGTTTTCAAATTTCTTCAGTGTTGTTTGGACGCAGACTAAGCCGATGACGCTTGTGTCGAACTGAAACCGTGACATTCTTCACGCCACGAAGAAATCCCCGGATAGAACTGCTTACGTGAAAATATCGACGTTCACACTCGTCTCAGACACTTTTCGGAAGCTCGTGTGTCTCCCAAAGTATCGACTCCCAAAGTATCGACTCTCCGTTAAGAAATATGATTACACTGCAGAGGTTTCATTAATAGCCGGGCACCGAGAAATTTGACTGGCTGTGAGGGTGATTTCGCTCGTCTGGTTTGACCATTTTTGAACGTTATTTCTTGTAAAGACATTCAGTTGAGCGAAATGTTTACCTGCCTGTGAAAACCAGTTGCCGCCCTGCTGCACTGGAACTTAAGTGAAATCCCTAACACTGACCAATGAAAGCAATAGGCCACGGTCGATATATCAATGTTCTAACATGGCTCCGAGGCTTTCAGGACAAACTTCTATATTTGGTGTTGTTTTCTTTTTATTCAAGTCACTTTTGGGAATTGAAAGAAAAAAGAACTTTTAAAAAAGTTACAATTTTGACCCGAAAACCGTGGGACAATGTTAGAATATTAATATATCGAACGTGGCCTATTGCCCTACTGTACTGTGCGGTATTTTTTCATTATGCTGAACGAGATGGATCTCACTTTTGTCTTTGAAAAAAACCCTAGTGCTTGACCATTCATATGAAAGCTATTGACCAGTACTTTCATGTGGTACTTTTACTATGCTGTACGAGGTGGTTCTAACTTTTAATTCCGTGTATGAAAGCATAGTTTCACTATTCAAATGAGAGCTGTCGAGCAGTACTTTTATGTGGTACTGTCTATTATGCTGTACAAGATGGTTCTAACTTTTATTTCTCTAATTAAAATCCTAATATGTGACCATTCAAATGAAAGCTATTGAGCAGTACTTTGAAGTGTTTATTATTCTGTACTATTTGGTTCTAACTTTTTGGTGTATGTACGACCATTCGGATGAAAGCTAATGAGTACAAGGTAATGGACTTAACTTTGTTACTGGACACTACTTTAGATGTGACCAATCATTTGACAGCTGTTGAACATCACTTTCATGGGGCGCAATTGCTTTCACATGAAAGGAGAAAAAAAAAACGAGTTCTCTGGCAAACTGATCAATTTACTATGCTTTCGATTTCCTTTCAGGATCGCCATTTTGGTGTTTGTTAGACATTGTTCCAATTAAGAACGAAAAAGGCAACGTGGTACTCTTCCTTGCTTCACACAAGGACATAACCAAGCGTAAAATAAGTGGAGAGTTCTCTGAACAGGATGTGGGTATGCAAATATTCTCTCATTTTATTATGATTATTTTAACTGGGCCTTAAAATAACTATGCTTATCTCTGAACAAATATGTGTACTGCAGGCTATTTGGTCGATTTAGGTAAGTGTAAGCACGGGGAGAGGGGGGGGAGGAGGGAAGATTAATAGGGGAGGTACATGTCTAAGGGAGGTGAGGGAGAAATTGTTATGGCAATTCCAAGGTTCTAAGAGCAAGGAGAGATAGATGAAAATTGCACAACATGTCAGTTCTTGCAAATAAAAAGGGGTGGAAGCCAGGGGGAAAGGAAACACGCGCTCCTCCTCCCCGTCACCACCACCAAGATAGTAGTATCATGTAGATCACAAAGAGCTGATTAAAGCATAAATTATCCTAAGTACTAATAAAAATATGATAGTTTAACTTCAGTACATGGATTGAGTTTTTGACCCTAAACGTGGGGGAGGGGGAAGGGGGATGGGTACTCGCAAACAAATTGGGTTGGAGAGGGGTGTGGGGTGCTTACCAAAAATCTTACCCTTTATAACACAAAAATCTGCCACTTTCCCTGCCCTATTTATGACCTGACTAAATCTTTAGTTACTGTAGTTACAGTACCCACAAACCCCCACCCCACCCCTGCACACTCACACTTCCGAGGCCCTTTACCCAATCTTTAAGTTAAACACAAAATCGTATCATATTTACATGGTCTTCTTCAGATTCATGTTACTTCCTGATAAATTGCACCAAACTACTAAAATATGAAATATGAATGTGACAAAAACTTACACAATCAAAATTTCTATAACATATAATGGGTTAAAACTCTTTTTTTTCAATTAATGCAAACAAGTTTTAAAGTTTTTCAAACTAGCCTGCTGACAGATCTCAAAAGGGACCATGTTCCATGAACAGATCCTCTGTAGTGTAGGCAATCTTTTTCAGACTCACGCAGTTCTTAGTCTGGGAAATATATAACAATGTGACATGTGTTTCTATGATTCTGTCTTGTACACACTTGAAATATTGATACAGAAAATCACATTTTGGGAGAAGTAACATTACTGTGGATTTTGACACACATGAAAATTGTTTTGAGCTTACTGCAGTCATTTGTTTTCTAATCTTTGCTAACCAAGTTCATCCAACAAATCATTTAATAAAAATCACAATTAGAAAGGCCGACAATTCTGATACCTGCAGTTTGCAACTTTTGAAGTTTGTTTGAAAGTCCCTTGCCAATATCACCCATTCAAGACTTCAGTGAAATTAGCCAGCCGCAGGGCCCTTGGCAACTTCTCTGCCAGACTTACAAAGGCCTCTGGATTTATATATCATATATTTTTTTTCCTGAGGCATATATGTACAAGCAGTGACATGTGACTAAAGAACTATATGGAATTATTAATATTTACTATATGGATTTATCATATTTATTTTTTTTCCTGAGGCATATATATATATGTACAAGCAGTGACATGTGACTAAAGAACTATATGGAATTAGTATAAATTTACCGTAGTCTATTGTGAATCCGTGAATTTGATTGGCTATATTGCCATCGACTATCAGCTGATAGTCAACAGTTACGCATCAGTGCACATCGCGCATCATGTTTAAACCTGATGTAACATAATAAAACAGTTCTTTTGTACGCATTACTTGACTTTTTTTTTCTTTTTATGCAATGAGACTACCGTAAATTTATACTAAAACAATTAGACTACTCGCCCTCGTTTTCTACGAGCGATAGTCAACTCGGCTGCACCTTGTTGACTATCTGCTCGTAGAAAACTCTGGCTTGTAGTCTACTTGTTAATTATTAAATATTTGGTGCCATTTGCCGTTTCGACCAGATGAAAACGTTGAAGTTCTTTTGATGAAACTTAGCCTATAATTGTATATTTAAGATAGTATTATGAAACTTTTAAGTGGACAGATCCTAAAAGTTGACCGAGTCTAGGTTCTCTTTTAATAGACCATTTTACAGTTGTCTGCTCAGTAACCTGGCCTTTGAATGGCAGCGAGGCTGGAGGTGACCTTGTTTTGATAAAGACCTCACTGTTTTTGTTGTGTTAATCAAGTTGTTCTAATGCTGACTAGGTTCATTTACACAACAAAAGCAGAGAGGTCTGTATCAAAGCGAGGTCACATCCAGACAACTGAACAGACAACTGTAATATGGTCTATTTGTGGAACGGAGGGCACATGCTTCAACGACATTTAGAGCCTTGAAGCATTGTTTCAAATGACAATGACGGGAGCAGTACTTAAGAAAAATAAAATTTACATACCTTCTCCGTCGACTCTTCACTTCAAAATTGTGTATAATACGTGCATTATAAGAATATTATCAGCTGGCACTTTCCGTATTTGCCGCAGTGCCTGTTGTTCCGCCATATTGGTTCACAAGTGCGACCGCTGACTTCAAGGCCCGCTCATCTCCACGCTCATCTCCGCCCTCCCCTCCCCTCCCCTCCCAAAATGATAAAATAAGTACCCACACAATAGAGGGGTCAAAATAGTTTCGTACGTGTTTCAGGAAACCAAAATCTTTCTGTTCAGGTAAGTTCAGGTTATATTAGCAAATTTAGAAACAAGAAGAAATCTGGGACGAGTCTTTTCTCGCAGTCACTTGCGGAAATGGTGCTGGGGACAAAAAGACTTCTCTTCTTTGTTGAGTCCTCAGTAACAGCCCCACAAGCGACTGCGAGGTAAGACTCGCCCAGAATTTTTATAGTTGGAGAAAAACGCTGGAATACTTCCGTCTTTCATTTATAAGTATTGCATAATGATGATCGTAAAAGCGTTTCCTTGTTTGTCACTCTCTCCAGCCCCTTTAAGTAATGCATCTCCAAAGCTGTCAAGATCCCGTTCAAGGAAATTCAGCAGAGATGTTCTTCTCCACTTGTCAAGACAATACCAACAGAGTACGAGTCCAGCAAACAAAACCAACCCACGGAGACCCATCAAGAGAGCGCGAGTGAGTCGACAATCTCCTGAAGATCTTTTTGATTTTTTTTTACTGAACCTTTAATTGTTGCCTTAGTGTGCATCGTCGAGTTATCGATGCGATGGGTGGTCTTAGAGTGCTAAGGAAGCTTCGGCTATCCTCGGTAATCTTCGGATATTTTCGCAAAATTTCGGGTAATGTTCGTCTCAAGGCCCAACTGAAAGCGACTCCAGCGCTTTAAAACTCGTTGATACAAAGCAAACACCATGAATCGATTGTTTTAACAACATTGCCAGTAGAAACAAAGAAAACCTGTTCATGTAGTTCGACAAACTTTCTCATTTGTCATTTTGTTTCTCTTTCAGTCCTTTTCTTTTAATTCCGAGCGACTGCCACAGTACAAGCGAGAATCAGACAAGAAATCTAAGTTCCTTTTCTTACACTATAGCGCCACCAAAGGAATTTGGGATTGGTTGATTCTCTTCTTGACGACGTACATTGCCATCATGGTCCCTTATAACGTGGCCTTCAGGAGAAATGACCGGAAAAGGGACTTGATCATATTCGACATGGTGATCGAATTGTTCTTCATAATGGACATCGTGGTGCATTTTAGAACTTCTTTCGTGGATTTAAGTGGACGGATCATTTATGACCAGAAAAAGATTGCCATTCATTACTTGAAGGGATGGTTTATTTTGGACTTTCTGGCCGCACTACCATTTGAAGCTTTGTATTTTGTTAATCATACTTGGGTGAGTATCTATGCCATCGCTATCAAATTCCCTCATTGCATGGCTTTGAATTGATCACCTATTCGTTCTTAAAGCCATGTTCACACTACGCCGGAGTAATCTAAAAACGCAGCTTTATTTATACATTCTCGTCCCCAGAGGCCGCGCTCCTTTCGGTCAGCACCAAGAATCGCGAACTCTGGCCGGGCCCAACACCGGAAGTCCGCGATTCACGGACTTCCCGTCACTCTGCGAATGCTCAGCCCCAAGTTTGACAAATCTGATTGGTTACAATCTCGTTCCCAGAGCCTCGTTCCCCTTGACCAGCGGTCGGAAAACGAGAGCTCTGGGAGCAACCATTTTGAAATACCAATGGAAATAACCGAATTCTGCCCATCTGGTCTCACACAGTCTGCATCTACGGCGCATGCCTGGAATGGTTGCTCCCAGAGCTCTCGATTTCCTGCCGCAGGCCAGAAGGATCGTGGGCTCTGGGGACGAGAATGGATTGGTTATGGTCTCAATCATTGTGTTTACAAAGCCATTCAAAACCGGAATGTCGTTGGCCCTGGCAAGAGGTCGCGATTCTTGGTGCTGACCAAAAGGAGCGCGGCCTCTGGGGACGAGAATGTATTTATACGGTTAGCCTTACCGTCTACACTAATCCGTCACGAAAACGGAGATTTTCCAAAACACTCTTCAAAGCAGAGGAATTTAAGTATTAATGTGAACGGGAAACATTTTGAAAACGGAGCTTTTAGAAAACAGTGGCGTCACGATAATTATGCGATTTTACTGACGGAGTTTTCCTCAAACACAAATCGAAAATGCGCGGTGATTGTTTAATTTTCAATTTCCTCGGGCGTAGTGTGGACAGAAAACATTTGAAGCGTTTTCAGACTGAAACCTCCGTTTTCAAATTCCTCCGGTATAGTGTGGACGAGGCATTGACGTGAATTAAGGAGTAGTAGGCACGCGAGAAGTTTGTTTAGCGCCAGAGTGCAAGAGTTGCTAGAGGTGCAGCCGTGATGCGACCCTAGGCGGATCATATCTCCATGATGCATAGCTAAAAGCATGAATCAATGGACCACTTCAGATAGATTAAATTTCAGCTTGGCAGCGAGGCCCAGAAAACATAAACAAGGAAAATTGAATTCCATGTTTATTCATTTTTTTGCTTGTGTCTCTTCTCCTCACTATCAAGCTAAATTGTAATATATCGAAAGTGGCCTTTTATTTGTAATAGCGTCGCCAACCAAAAAAGCGAAGAGAAGTTACCTCAGCTTACTTGCGTACGTACGTCATGAGCGTGAATCACTAGATTATTGCGCACGCACGCATATACCTACTGGAATCGATAGCGCGGCTTTGCTAAAATCATGAGCTAAAGTAAAATTTGAACTTTTGGCGCTTTTGCGCAATCGCCAGACGCGAATAAAATTTCACCTACCTACCCTCTCCTCATATTCCTCATACAATGATTAAAACTAGTACCTATACAATTTCTCCCGCGCTACAACATTGCATTGACTGAGGGGGGGGGGGGGGGGGGGGGGTAACAGCAAAGCGATTTTAAAAGAATACCAGTGTTTTTTTCAAATGTCAGTTATAAAGCACAGATAATTATCTCTTTTTTTCTTGCCACTGCCACTGCCACTGCCACTGCCACTACAACAACAACAACAACAACAACAACAACATCTTTATTTCTTACATTAAATATACAAATATCACACCACCTGCAAATAGCAAGGCTAATCGAGGCAGGTGGTGTGTGGACGGCTTAAGATTTATTACGATAGTTGAAATGAAAAAAAGTACCATATTTGTAATAATAAGGGTCAGTCACTGCCACTGCCAATGCCACGGCCATCCGCGATACGCAAAAAGATGGCGCCACGCGTTGCATTCTGGGTAGATAGACATGTCGGCCCAAAATTTACTGTATTTGTATGGGAATTTGACGGCAAATAATTTCCTTATAAAATAAATTCTGAACAGTTTATGAACAGCAGAGTTAAGATACTAGACAAAAGATTGTATTGACCAAATTTGAGGGATGCAGCTGTTATACAAAACGTTCAGTTGCGTTTTAATTTTTCACAAATTTGTCTATAATTTTTTCCCGCCAAATTGCAGGCAAATGTATGAAAAGTTTAAAACGTGGCTGAAGGCTTTCTAGCACAGCTACATCCCTCAAATTTGGTGAATACACTCGTTTGCCCAGTATCTTTATTTTGCAATTCATATATTATTCAGAATCCATTTTTAAAGAAAGTTATTTGCCATCAGATTCCCATACAAACACTGTGAATTTTAGGCCGATATGTCGATCTACCCAGAATGCAGCGCGTGGCGCCATCTTTTTGCGTATCGCGGATTGCCATTGTCACTACCATTGCTACTCACACTGCTATTGCCATTACCATTACCACCTACACTGCCATTGCCATTGACATTGACATTTCCACTGCCATTGCCATTGCCACTGCCACTGCCACCTACCTGCCACCGCCACCGCCGCCGCCGCCACCGCCGCCCGCCACCGCCACCGCCACTGCCACTGTCATTGTCATTGCCATTACCATTGGTATTATCATTACGGTTGCCATTGCCATTACCATTACCCCTATCGATGTCGTTATTATTGTCACTGTCAGTGTCATTGTCAAAGTTATTATCATTGTCATTATTATTAACTCGTTGCCCCAGGACTTTTGTCCTCCATTGAAACTATGTCATAACAGTAATTTCACATGAGAATTTGGTATCAATCAGGCGGCAATTATTAATCGATTTAAAAACTGAACAGCTAACAAGGACTTAAACTGCACAGCATTGTCAATCAACATTGAGTTAAGCAATTTAACCCCCTTAACAACCTAAAACAAAGAATAAAAAAAGTTTAAAACCACCTATATGAAAATAAAAATGATTAGCACCTTAAACTACCAGAAAACTTAAAAAGCTGACTATGATACACCAAAACAAACGGAGGTCGACTTTTAAAAGAAGAACTTATAAAATATCACATCTTATCGAAAAATTCGTCGTTTGTAATCCGTGTAATATACTCCATCTCTTTTGCCATCCTTGTTCCTTTATGGTGTGTTATTATCATCTTTGGTATTTTTCTATCTTAGTATACTACTGTTTTCAGGTTTTCTTCAATTTAAAGGTCATTTTCCTTTAAGGGAATAACAAAATGCTGGGGAACATCCTTCAGTCTTGGGATAGCTAGCAGTGAAAGTCCAACAGTTAGCTTACGTAAGACTGCCGGCACGTCAGGCTGCTGTTCTTTCTATACCTTCCCCCACACCACTCTTACATGGATTCCACTTACTGGAAGCATGCACCATCTCAAATTCCATTATCTTACATTCTGTCTGTCTTATTCATTATCCAGGCAAGCACGACCTTTGATAGGAAAGGTTCCACATTCAACGAGGTACTTCATATAACTTTTATCACATGTACACAGTCATATATTTGCTCTGTAAATGTACGTAATAATTCTAACTATGTCGTTTATTAATTTGACTTGACTTTCTGTTAACACTTATAAATCCTCACTCTTTGAGCGGTAATTTTATGATATTAACTCTGCAGCTCCACAGTGTAGAAGATGAACTCTAAATCAAAACATTTAAACATTGCATGACATAAAAAGGTGACAAGAAATCTACATTGATTTCGAAATAGAACTCATGCAAGAAGAAAATCCTTTTCTCATAAAATTTAGAGAAAGAAGATGGTTAAATGAAGCATTTTTAAACGCTTCGTTTAACCATCTCTTTTCTCTAAGTTTAAACAAAACACGGAGCGCAAAAAAATGATTAACCTATGAATGCTAAACTGAGATTTAAACTAATAATCATAATCATACTTAAAAACATGAAATTTTAAGTTCTGCTAGTCTTAACCCTTGTTTGCGAAGGTCGATTTTTGTTCTCGCTTTTACACTTGATTTTTACGCTTACTTCTGTATGTTTTGTGCAAGAGAGGATAAGGGATGAAATAGTTAATCTCCCCTATCGAACTTATCCCCAGGTAACCCTTCTCAAGCTATTTTTAGCTCACTGCCGGTTTCGGAAATCCCGGTAACGCGGACTGTGAATACGGGAACAGACCAATAAAACCACACAGGCAACACACACAATGACATTATTCGCGGAAGAACTGGGTACAATGTCTAAAAATAACTTGAGGAGATTTTCTTGAGAGAGTATTGTAACTATTCTCCCCGTTTGTGTTAGTTAAGCGCGACCTAATTCTCCAAAGTGTCCGTTTGAAAAAGGCCATGTAATCTTTGTACTACCTGAGCAAAGGTAAACCTCTTCTTACGGAACGTCCTGTATGGCTGTTGAAAATAATTAAGCGTGGAAATGAGCCTCTATGAAGAATAAGAATAAGATTAAGAATAAGAATAAGAATAAGAATAAGAATAATAATAATAATAGTAATAATAATAATAATAATAATAATAACAACAACAATAATAATAATAATAATAATAATAATAATAACAGAGCTACAGAAGTCGTCCTCTTTGGAACTGCTCACATACTCGGGAGGACCCTATCCATCAAGAAATCCAGCAGACTCATGACTGCCTTAGGCTCATGGACTGAACTCGGCACCAACAATAACAATAACAATAACAATAACAATAACAATAACAATAACAATAACAATAACAATAACAATGACAATGACAATGACAATGACAATGACAATGACCATGACCATAACCATAACCATAACCAAAGACCCAATGCAAAAATCGCTGCCTTTATATTATTCTTTTGTTCATGTTTAAATTAGCCTCACTAACCTCGTTTTTGAGACAAAAATTGTAAAGAATTTGTTATCCTGAACGAGGTTAGTGAGGCTATTTTGAATACCAACAAAAGAATAATTTAAAGCAAGCCATTTTTGCATAGGGTCCATAACCATAACAATAACAATTATAACAATGATAACAATAATAATAATAATAATAATAATAATAATGTTTATATAAGGCTATCTCTCCTTAGCTCAATAGCGCTTTACAATAATAACAGTTTAGAGTTTACAACACAAATTTAAATATTTCTCAATAGACCTTACGCAGGAATGGCTACCTTTAAATTATTCTTTTGTTCGTATTCAAAATAGCCTCACTAACCTCGTTCGGGAAAACAAATTCTTTACAATTTTTGTCTCAAAAACGAGGTTAGTGAGGCTAATTTAAAAACGAACAAAAGAATAATCTAAAGGCAGCCATTTCTGCATAGGGTCAATTACTTTAACCCATTGACTGCTGTGCCGGCCCTAACCAGCCGTGAAGAGCGTTGACCTTTGTTTCACTTCTGACGTCATCACCTTTGACCAAACTTGGCATCATCTGTGCTCAAGTTCTGCAGGAGGAAAAGCTCTTTCCAATGATATCGAGATCATAGTGATCGGCTCAATGGAGCCTTAAAAATCCAGGAAAATGCTAAGAAATTTGAGCGAAAAACTCAGCGCCAAATTGCCTGCGACTGCACGTGGCTACTCCGTGCTGAAATTTGACCGTCTCGACGATGCTTTCTCAAAAGTTTTTGAACTGGAAGCAAGCCCAGTAGAGGGTCAATCACTGCAGCAAAAAGATAAGCAAAGGAGAAAAAGAAAAGTTGCAAAAAAACAACAAAACTAAACAAAAAAAAAAACACGAAAAGTCCAGACGTAGGTCTCTCTCATGACCAAATGTTGATTTCTGCGCATGCTCGAGCAAAAATGTCGTAAAACGTGGTGCTACTCGAAAGAAAGACATACCGTCATGTTGTAAATGCCTGTTTGAGTAGATCGGAGCTAATTTGGCTCATTTCTAGGCTAAAAATCTCCAAAATGTCCAAAAAATGCATTTTTGGCGAAAAGCTCCAGGAATCAATGGGTTAATAATAACAGTAAAAATTCAAATGAGAATTATGTCACTTTCTAATATTATAACATTAATTAAAAAGGTACGTTTTCATATGATATGGGCCTTGAATTCCATTAGCGAGCTACTCTGCCTGATATCAACGGAAAGAAAGTTCCATAGACTGGGTGCAACAAAAGAGGAACACCTATGGCCATACCTTACTAGCTTGACAGGTGGTATCTGCAGTAAGTTTCTATGAGGAAGATCTCAAAATTTAGCTTTCTGGCCATGATAGGTCATTTTTTTCTCGCCAGCATGAAATCACCGAGATCAAAGCCAATTCAAACAACAGTTTATGCTTAGCATTTGCTTTGGTCTCTTCTCAGGGCTTTCTTATTCAGCTCCTCAAATGTGGAAGACTCCTTCGTCTTTTCCGTGTGGTGCGTAAGCTGCATCGTTACACAGAATACAGCGCCATACTCCTTACTCTTCTAATGATTGCATTCGCAATGATGGCTCATTGGCTCGCCTGCATCTGGTACGTGATTGGCTTATCCGAAGTGTCAGAGAATTCGACAGTCAGCTGGCTTTATGCTCTTGGAGAGGCCATCAATCAACCGTACGTTAACTTTACAATGGAGACTGGACCCGATGAAGGGTCTGCTTACGTCACTGCGCTATATTTCACGCTGACCAGTATGACCACGGTCGGGTTTGGTAACGTGGCTGCAAATACAAATGGAGAAAAAGTGTTTGCTGTAGTTACTATGCTAATAGGAGGTAAGTTATTATGCGTTTTGTCACATTTATTGTCTGTAATCAAGGAGTTAAAGACGAACCTTTAAGCATCAACCACAAAAGCAATATACTCGAACAAATGTATTTAAATACAGTTTTTGTCACTGAATATCGGAAACTTGGAATCTTTTTCCAATAGAAACTCGTAGTGCTACGAATGCAGAACAGTGTAAGGCTATTTCATTAATTTTTTGAGCATTTTAATTCCAGTTTTCGAAAGTTTTACTTTTTACACTTTCCGTATTACTTAGATATATGTACTTCTAACCAACTCGGTGATGAGTTTTTTATGCCCTTTGTTTTTAGAGGTTTATTTTTTTGTGTTTACCTGCAATTATTATATCGCCATGAACTGTAATAACCTAAATTAGAATACTAAAAACATGGCGGAGCAACAAAAAAAAAAAAACGGGCTCCACAAGAAAGTCCAAGTTTCATTTGATTTATAAGCCAGTTAAGACTGAGATTATCACTTATCGATAACTCTCATCTGAATCAGTTTTGTTTATTTGTAGCTCTGATGCATGCTGCCATATTTGGAAATGTAGCCGCCATTATCCAGAAGCTGTATGCCAATCGAGTTCGGTACCATTCCCGCGCGAACGAAATCAAACAATTCATCCGGGTACATAGAATTGATCAGGATTTGGCCAATAGGCTTGAAGATTATTTTCATACCACATGGTCGCTTTCTGGTGGGGTCGATACCAGCGAGGTATGTGTATTTCATCATTTTATACGTGATAATATTACAAAAATAAAATTTAGAGTAGTTTTTTAGCAGTTTTCCTTTGACTGTCGCAATAAATTTGCGTTCTCTTTCACAGTTGCTTTGTATTAATACGTTGCGCGATTGCCTGGAAAACAACTCGCACCACCTTTTTCCCGCGCTCGCGTCAGCTTGATGTGTTTGCTTCGCGAATTGATTGGTTCACTGAATTCAGTGTCCTTTGTGATTGCTACAGTGTTAATTGGTTTCGACCGGTTTTACGAATCTCATTTAAAAGACACTCTAGTGAAAAATATTCAATGATACATTAGATTTACTTGATGCCAAAAGAAAGACGAGTTTTCAAAGCTAGAGGTGATTTTACTTCTATCACATTGCTAAAAATTCTGTCTATTTTCCGTCTTTTCAAAACGTTTTTCAAAACCAATCAGGGTGCGTTTCTTCAAGAAAATCCAAGATTGGATTCTTAAATCCCAAAATGGATTTTGCGTTTCTTTACAAAACAGATTAAGCCAATATCACTCGGATCATAGTGCATCAAAGGAACCAAAGAATCTTTATCCTTAGTCTATATGTTCAAAAAGTTCTAACAGTCGCCTCTTTTATCACTGATCCTACCTAGATTCTCACTACATTTCCTGAGGAACTTCAGTCTGACGTGTGCATGCATCTTTACAAAGGACTGCTGGAGCTCAACCCTTTCAACCAGGCCCCGCGCGGTTGTATCAAAATGCTCTCGCTCCAGGTCCGCACGGTTTACATTGGACCTGGTGAGGTACTACTGGCGCAAAATGACGTTATCAACGCTCTTTATTACATTGCTAGCGGATCCATGGAAGTTCTTCAAGGCGAATCTGTTGCTGCGATTCTTGGTAAGTGTATTTATTTTATTGTCAGTCCGCCCAAACTATTTCAGAGCCTTCTTCCCTGGTATAGCTTACTTGAAAGCATTTTCAAGACAAAATTTTAAAAAAGAAAACAATTTCCGTGTTTCCTTGTCTTGACAAGGCCTGCGCGTCAACTATCCCGCGTACAAATCGAGAGCGAATAATCTAATCGTTTAATAAAAATCTGCTAGTCGTTCAAAACTTTGTCTTAATCCTCTTCAGAGATATTTTGTTAAACGCAAAGAAGAGACTGCCAGTTGGTTAAAAATTACAACCGCACAGAATAGATAGTGAGAGGAAAGTACTCGTGCTAGTCCTGTCTCAGTTTCGGTAGAGTTATGGTAATATAGCTTTAGCGCGCGAGGCAATTTCTAAATAAGCTTGGAAACTGTGCTTGTTTCACAGGATTCCGTGAAAAAAGTATTAGCTGTAAAATCACATAGATCCTTTCATAGGATGACTCCCCGAGAACTATGCAACTCTTCGACATACCATTATCGCTCTGAGAAACTCTCGTCTCTCTTTCCGTTATAGCGTGTGATAAAAAACGGCTTCTTCCTTATTTCAGGGAAAGGAGATCTTTTTGGCGAGGACATCTCACGCAAAACTCCTGCAAAGCGTGCTAATGGTGACGTCAGAGCTCTGACGTATTGTGACGTTTATTACATAACACGTGAACGCTTGCAGAATGTCCTCCACTTTTACCAGGACTTCGCGTTCAAGTTCTCCGACAACCTTGAACTTACATACGATCTGGGAGCGAGTGAGGTAATGTATAATAAGCCTCGATTCCTTTATTTCACATTCTTTCCAAGCTTTCGACTTGAGATTCGGAAGTCGCAGGTTTAAGTCCCCGGCGCTCTGACCACTTAGCCGGCAGACGCTAGTTCAACTCCTCGGTCACACTGGTAAACTCCCAGCAGTTGGGATTTTTACCTTTTTCCGATTGATTGGCAAGCCAGACAACTAGCTAGATGTGGCTAAAAGCATTCACCACTAAAAATATTTCACATTCTTTCAACAACAATGGCATATCTGTCAGTCTACAAATTTAACTTGTCAAATGTTTTTACTCGAAAAGAATATCTACCCTGCTCAATGATCCAAAAGTAGTTTTTACAATATGACAGAGAGGTAAAAAATACCGCAAAGAAAAACATCACGATTTAACTTAGAGACACGCAGTAGTACGTCCCTCTTCATATTTCGAATCGTAGTTTTTCAGATGCACTTTTTTCGTTTCCATTTTTAGCGGGATATCTGGCGGAGAGGAGGCTTGGACTCGATATCAGAAGACGAGGAAGAAGACGAGGGTACGGAAACGAACGCTCTTGATGGCGTCTTCAATCACGTGAACCATGCAAATAAATCAAACCATATCTTTGGCAACTCGACGCGATTTAACAGGAGGCCTGGACACAAGTTAAACCTGTATAGAAAACCTAATCATATTAAGCCCGCGGAATCGTGGAGTGGACTCAAGAGAAATAATGCAGTGGAATGGAGGAACCGAACAAATGACGTCGAAAAACAACCGTTGTGTGTTCTACCTCCGGAAGAAGACACTTCTGTGCAGCATTCTCCTCGATCGTTAACCCGTCAACTTGCAGTTGAGGTAAACGCAGGTTCTAACAATAATGCCCTGGATTCATCACCAAAGGAAAAATCTTCTCCTAGTGAACCTTTTTCTGATCCAACCCTGGAGTGGGATCAGGAGAACTTCGAGTTGAAAAGCGACTCAAATTCGTTCCACGATGAACCAGATGGTGAAAGCTTTGAAATGAAAAACATGAATGTAGGCATTGGAGCACCTGTAATGCACGATATTGCCGAGGAAAGAGAACATGACGAGCGAGACAAGCTCCTCACAAATAAAGATTCCTCTGAGGACGAATCTACTGATAACAATTCGCAGGCTAGCGACTCGGCAGAACTGACAAAGAGATACAGCAGCGATTTCTCCAAGCATCTTTACTTAGGGTGCGACGAAAATGATGTAGACAACCCGGTTTCTTACGCGAATGGAGATCTTGGTGCTATCCCTGAGACAGAAAACATAGACTACTTGGCAGCTGGGACAGAACCGGAGGATGTTTCAAGAGGTTTATATGACGACTTTCGAGACACATCAAGAGATTTATATGATGATGTCGACGACGCTCTAAAGGGTTTGTATAACGGCGACACTTTCGGGAGTTTACATGGCAACGACACTGGAGACACTCTGAGAGGTTTATATGACGACGACGTTGAGAGTATCGGATACACCGATTTTGATACCAAGGTTAAAGGGACCAGAACTCCCCGTTTCATCTCGTCTCCAACCCACAGTAGCTCAAACAAAAGTCCCATCCAGAGCATTCCTACATCACCCATAGAAAGCACACGCGGAAGCTGTAGGAGTGGTTTTTCAGAGCTTCCATTCAGAGGGAGTTTTACGGATAGTTTCAAACTTAGTGGACCTGCCACTCCATATGGAAGTCCCAAAGGAATTACTCCATCTTCTAACTCGGGAAACACCAGGGACTACCGACCAAATTCCGCAGGTAGTTCCAAAAATTCCGGTCGATTGCTTAGCCTTGAAAAGCCTGATAGTCCACGAAGTAAATTTGTGAGCATCTTTTCCGAGATGAGGGCCCCAAGTCCCTCTCCTGGAAGTCTTAAAGAAGGGCTCTCTCTTGATGGGCGAGCACGAAAAAGAGGTTTAAGACGTGCTTTAACTGAGTTCAATTCACCTACTGACTCTTGCGGCTCTTTAACCGAGAAACCAGTGGCATCCTCCAGGAGGAGGAAGGTTTCCGGGGCTATACAACCTCCCACGATATTTGCACCACTTGTCGCGAACGTGAACAATCCTTATAAGGATTTCGTACCTCCCGTGCGTGAGTCACCAATCACGTGTGACTGTGAGCCAGAGGACGAGATACCGTGCGAGAATCTGGGACTGATTCCAAACGACGAGAATGAATGTGGCATTTGTTACGAAAGGGGAAGCCACAGTTATTCGGAGGATAGAAAAGAGGACTTCTACAAAAACGCGAAAGATCTTATCACTGACAAACAACTCCGTTGTTTGAGTGGTCGAAGCAGTGCAGAACAATTCGCCAAAAATGATGTATTCTCTTCACGAACGACTTTAACATCTGAGACTTCGTTTGACAAGTGGGAACCTCGCAGCGACCCTTCTCAGAAAATTGGTGATTCATCATTTGAGTGTAACTCCGTTAAAGAGCTCACCGACTGCTTCGAGCGGCCGCGTTCATCATACTCGAATCTTCGCCAACGACCCAGTCTTTCTGGGGCATATTCGACGCAATGCATTGAACAGGAAGAAATTCCAGAGAGCGACGAGCTGTTTCGCCCAATGCGATCTAGTTTTTCAGAGCCTCACCTGAGTGTACGGATCCCCGCGCTCGATGGAATCACAGAGCACAGATTGTCCGAAGAAGATGTGGAACAAGCTAGTTTAGACAGCAGGGACACTACTACTCGAGATCTCGAGGATATCTTCAAAGATGTCTCCAGCACCAAAGAAGCTATAGAAAAATTGGGACTGATTTTAAGTTCACCAGAGCCAGATATCTATACAGATCTCGCGGACACGAAAGAAACAGTTCAAAAACTAGATAAACAGGTTTTGAACTTGAATAAAGAGGTAGCGGCACTAAGCACTGACGTTAAAACTGTTTTGGAGTTGTTGAAAAGTCTGAAAAACGGCCAAGTTGTTGTGTAATCAAATCAAACTGGAATTGAAAAAATATTAGCCGATTTCACATGGAAATACTTTGGTAACCAAGGGCAAAAGCAACTCTAGATAATTCACAAACATTGTCGTTATAAAGTATAAGTAATAGTTATGCTTAGAAAACTAGTTTTAGATATTAAAATCGTAATCCAATGATACAGGATGGTGCAAAACAAGGGAATAAGTTACGTTTTGGCAAGAGAGGATACAGATGTAAAAGAGCTAAATCTCTCATACAGGCCTCAATCTCCAGGTGATCCCCCTGATGTTATTTAAAGACATGGTACCCAGTTCTTCCTCGGATAAGATCACACAGTTTAAGAAAACCCGGAAGGCAACGACAACTGGATCATCGCTAAGCAAAAAGTTTAATGAACACAGTAATTCTTGGTGCATTTCTTTGTCGTCCTCTTTAAAACAACAACGTGAAATGACCAAATTTTTTGGTCTGGAGAGCGTAAACCACGAAGGCTAAGTAATTATTTTTCATTTTTTTTTTTACAAATTGATCGCTCTGCCCCAGATTCAGTTTCGTGATGGTTTTGGCATCGATAAACAAAGTAAATGACTTAATAGAGGACTGAGAGATTCCCAGGAAAAATATAAAATCATTTTTGACGTTGTCCTCGGCATCGCCGACCTGGTTACTTGAACTTCAATAGCTATTTACGCGAGTTAGCCCAGCGACAGGATTGACTATGTCTAGAACCTCCTAGGATTTCTGTACAACGGTGAGTGATCTATAGATAACTCAATGGGGAGTACCTTGGGAAAAAAGCCTTAAGGGGACAAACTCAATTACTGTTCATCTTCTCATAGTTTTAGACTGTTTGGTCTGGTGCAAGGCTTCAGTCTATACTTAGCTCTTACAAAACGAGCAGGAGGTCTGTATGGGAGAATCTTGACCGCCGTCGTGAGTACAAACCGAACGCGTTGAGGTCTGTTCATACGACCGAGGTCAAGAGTCTCCCGTACAGACCGACTAACCTCGGTTAATAACATGTTTATTATATGGCAAAAACAAGAACAATTGAATTCGTTTAATGTACCTGGTTTGTACCAACTGACATTTTGGTTGCAAACGGCAATGAGATGAACTTAATTCTGCAAAAGTTTGCTCGTCCTGTTTACTGTATTTTCTCATCACGCTTTCTGGCACTACCATAAACAAACATTGTTAGATGAAAATACTCATTGATTTTGCATTTTTAGTTCGCAAAATTTTCACTGCAAAACATTACCGGTCTAGGTGCCGGTCTAGATGAGAAAATCTAGATAGCTTTCAATATCGATTTAAGTGAGACAGAGCCATATAATAGAATAAATGTCTTAGAATGTGTTTATACTCGATGCCCGAGCACTGGAGCCTGGACACTGGCTCAAAATAGTGTTGCGTTTATACACTGGGTACTCCAAATACCCAAGAACCATTAAGTGCCCAAGAACAAGGTCCAGCCATTGTGCACGGGAACAGTTCCCCAAATTCTTGGAGAAAAGGTATGATCACATTACTACACACTGAGAATTGTTCTCTGGAAAGCACTCTGCTTGGACATCGAGTGTGAAAATAGCCTAAGTTATGACTATCCAAACCTTACGTTCGCACCAGGCTAGCAAGTATGAAGCATTCGTTTGCTATTTGTAAAAAAGCTGAAAATAATGATTGTAAAATGATGTACAAACAAGGTTCGTGATCACCATGATGCCATTTTCATGATGCCTGGACAAGTTTGATGCAAATCCTCACCTTTTATCTGAATCAGAGGGTAAAGTAAATAGTTACTATTTTATAAATATGTATATTTTTCATAAATTATAAAAGAAAATACTGTATTAGTACTGGACATAAAGATAATATTTTTCTGTGGATGGTCATAATGTAAATAAATTAATAAAGGTAAAAAAAATGATCCATGGCTTCATGGTTTTGTACAAATGTTTACCTAGAGGAGTGCCTATTTCCTTGAAGAAAGACCATTTTCACCCTCGAGGGAAGCCTGTCTACAGGCTTTGAAATAACCCATCTTGTTATAGGGTGTAGATAACCCGTGGCGACTTAATTAAACACACTTTCATCCTCCACGAAACATCCACGCAAAGCCTACAGTAATATCATCCATAGGAGAAGTGGGTATCTAAAATTAGTGCCTAAAATTAGCCTAAGAGGGGGGGGGGGGGGTACTTTTATAGAGATAGACCAATATGGGAGATGAACTCTCTCACTCTTCATCTTCTCTTGATACAAATGGATCATCACTACAGAAGTAGACATGTTTAGTTGACACCTTCCATAAAAAGTGCTGTAACCCTATATCAAAACTTATAGTCCAAGATTTGATACGAATTGCTCTAACGTGCCATAACCCAAACTTGTTCTTAAAGGAACATAATCACGTTTTTGCGCATGCGTAAGATTTTGATTTTTTTGGAGAGGGGGTCGCGAATTCAAAGATGCGGGAATGGTGGTATAGAGCTTTCATAAATCCGTTTGCATCATCCTCAATCAACTTTGGCTTTACCCTAAAACTTCTCAGAATCAAAGATCAGTGATACACGGTTCTCGTCCCCAGAGCCCACGATCCTTCTGGCCTGTGGTTGGGATCGAGAGCAGATTTGACGGGAAGTCCGTGAATCGCGGACTTCCGGTTTTGGACCAAACCAGAGCTCTCGATCCCAACCACAGGCCAGAAGGATCGTGGGCTCTGGGGACGAGAATGGTAAAGTGCCAATATGTGTCAAGTAATCGAGACCTTTCGTGAATACTTGTTCATATTTTTACCCGAAACGCAGTGGTTTACAAGTTGGTGTAAGCACGCTCCCGTTAGACATTTAGAGTTTCGTAAATAGCTTTTTTTTAGTAGATTGTAAAAAGAAAGATTGTTCTTTAAGACGTTATATTTCAAAAAGAATGTAATTATAGTTTGTAAATAAATTCAGTTTGATATACTAATCATGGCTTGATCTCCGTTTAGCCACGGTAAATTTTGTTTTGCAAACAGTTTTGTTCAGTTGTAATTTTAGTGTATGCATTTCAAATCTCTGTGTATTAATTTTTTGTATTTGCTAATCAACGTAATAAAAGAAACAAGTTGTTCAAAAATATTTATTGTGGCGTATTGACAATTAATTAGCGGTCCGAGCTTGTATTGTTGTAATTTGAATGTAGAGCTGTCCCATGGGTTTCTCCGTTCGAGTTTGTCAGTATGCAAATCTAGGGTTAACAGTGGAGTTCAGTGCGTGACTAACGGCGCGGAAAACTCGAGCACTTAGCTAACAATTTAAATTCTCTCTCTCGTCAGCACAGCTGAGAATAAAAGCATGATAGATTCTACCTAAACCAATCGGGGTTAAAAGATCCCGATTTCGAAAATCGGAGAACGGTTTCAAACTGAGAAAGCTAGAGAACCTTATTACGCTTTCAAAAAATTTGCGCTTGTCAACGTTTCCGAATCACGGGCCGTTAAACGAGCGTTCAAAGCAGTCTGAAGATCAACAACGCTAGTGAAAAAAGCCATCTTCATAATTAACGTTTCGAATAAACTGAAAGTCTCGGAGATAAACTTTTGCAGCAAAGCGATTACAAGAACGATAGCGCTTTCGTTAAAATTCGCTCTTATAATTTTAACACGTAAGAGATTTTTTTCAATCAAATTTCGCTATTAGCGGGCAAGCCCAGGCAACCTTATTGTTTCCATTGTACTCGAAGGACGCTTATTAGTAAACCTATACCGAATTAGTACATTAGTATGGAGGAAGGCACTTTACCTCGGCAGTTTGAATATTAATGATTTACCTATTCCACCTAATCCATAGACACCTAACCACATTAGTATGCAGGAACCCAAGGTTATAAAATATCATCGTGGGCACGTCGTGGAAGGGCAGTGGGTTTTCGGTGGCATAGAGGAAGAATCCCGAAAATGCTTCATTGTAACGGTTGAAGACAGAACAGAGGCCACACTGATAAGCCACATTCAAGAATGGATCGAGCCAGGAACTACAATTGTCAGTGATTGCTGGAAGGGCTATGTGAACTTAGAAAAATATGGCTATCCACATAAAACAGTGAACCATTCCGTTGAATTTGTCAACTCGGAAGGCTACGACACGAATAAAATAGAAGGGCAATGGAGACAAATGAAAGTCAGTCTACCGACGCATGGCAGAAAAAAGGAACATTATTCTTCTTACCTTGCGGAATTCATTTGGCGGTATGTTAACCGTGACAAGGACTTGTTTCTAGTGTTTCTAAAAGATGTTGCCTTTGTTTACAAATTGTAAAATTTAGGAAAAAAGCCTGTTACACTAAGAAAAACTGAACTAAAAGATTATTCATGACAAATTGTATGTAGTGTGGGACAAAACAAAACGGAAATGCTCTTTTATGTATAGTGTGTAATTATTAAGCGCATGTTCAAGATATTTTCAGTGAAATGCAGTTGATGTTCTGTCGCAATCGTGCCTTCGAGCTTAAAGAACGAGGCATACACACATTTTTGGATTCTTGCTGGGTGCCTTAATATTGTTTACGGCGTTAAGCATTACAATTGTTAAGTGCATGATCTTATTAAAATGAAATGCAGTTGATGTTGTGTCGCAATCGTTCATTCGAGCTTACAGAACGAGGCATACACAACCTTTTTTTAGTAATTTTTTGCGTACACGTAGCCGGCTACGACGAAGGCAGGTGGAGGAACAACATATATCTCACTGCGTACCGCGTAGCCAAAGTGAAACATAAAGAACGCCATATTGAATTCACAGTTAAATGTATTTTAGAATAAATTATTTCTCACTGCGTACCGCGTAGCCAAAGTGAAACATATAGAACGCCATTTTGAATTCACTGTTTAATCTGCGTTAGCATAAATTACATACTACTTCAACTTGAATTAATTAGTTTCTGCGTACCGCGTAGCCGGCTACGAAGAAGTTTGTTCGAGTGGCAGGGTATTCTGCAGTTAAGCCCTAATCCTAATCAGTATTTTCTGTGCTTAGGCTTAATCAGTATTTTCAGTGCTTAGGCCTAATCAGTACTTTCACTGCTTAGGCCTAATCAGTATTTACTATGTGTACGCATCACAACGTATCCAAGGGCATTTTGAGATATGGAAACAAGTCCTAACCAGTCCCCCATGTCATCTCAACACCGAGATATAATTAGAGCCCAGTCTTCTTTCTTACACGCTGGTGAGTGCAAGATGGCGGAAAAGCTCGGGTGTTCGCGTGATCCTTGTAAATTACGCTGGAAGTCCTAAAAAAGTAATGGCAAAGAAAGAAAAGAGACGTGTTTCAATTTACAACGATGTGAGCAAAGATTTCTTCGAATCCGAAGTAATTCCTAAACGAGAACCAGCACTTCTGCGAGGACTAGAAATTGGAAGAGCACGGGAAAAGTGGACTCCAGAGTATTTGGCAGAAAATGGTGGCGAAAGAACAGTAAAAATCCACGTTTGTCCCACTGGAAAGATGGATTTTATCCATAAAAACTTTACATACAAGTAAGGCTTGCATGTTGAACTGCAAAATGATTTCAAGCCTAGACAGACAGAGAGACCCTGAAAACGAGATTAAGACACACAGACAGTATTGCAGACAGACACTACCTTGAAATTTTCCAACCTTATATCAGCCCTGCAATGGAGTACCTGATTCGCCAGTATGTGCGCAATGGCAGATAGTAGACAGATTGAGTAAATAAGGTGTAATCACTTTTCAGGGAAGCATATCAAAGAGCCTAAGACATAGGTGTGATTATCTTTGAAGAAGCTTAAAGTTGATTTCCAGTCCGTACTGCGCACTCTCGAGAGTTTGTTTTGGTTTCTTGTTTTGCTTCATGTAAAATATCACAAAATGTAATCATTTCGCAACTACTTACATGAAGTAAATTCAAAGTTTAAAAGCAACCGCCATTATGGATACGAACCGGTCGAAGCTTAATACTTCGTTCTTGCTCATATCACTTCATGAAACAACTTCACAGCTGTAAAAATCAATGAATCTGTTGGAAAAGGACTTTGAAAGGTCTAAAAGATAAGGTATGTGGTTCTTAACGAATAACATTGATTCGCATTCCATCAAGTGCGCCCGATAAACATTAGGGTTCTGAGACTGCGCAGTTCGGACTGGAAATCATCTTTAAACTGTTGAAAATCAGTTTGTTAAAATCTCAAGAGAAAGAAGCCTTTGATTTTTGGCTCCGTGGAAGCAATGTGCAATGAGCACAACGGCTCAAGAGATATCTGAAATGTATAAGACTATGTAAAAAAACAAAAACAAAGATGACAGTCCTCCTGCAAGAGAGTGGTAAAGGGGGGGGGGGGGTCTAGATCATGTTTCACGGAAAATAAAACGGTCCTTTCACAATCCACAAAAAACAAAGACATAATGAAAATCACAGTTCACGGCGAATTAAACATTTAGTTCTCGTTTCACGGAAAATAATTTTGCAAAATCACGCTTCACAGCTACTATGAAAATCACGATTCACGAGGAAAAAAATAGCCATTTCACATTTCACAGGGAAGAAAAGGGCCAATCACGAGTCACGAAAATACCCTTTACCACCCTCCTGCAAGCTTCCCTTATAAATTATGATAATGAGAAATTTTAACCTTGAATACAACCCTTTCTTCAGTGTAGAACAGAAGCAAGATTCTTGGGTGTCTCTTAATGTTGAAAACATCAAAGAATGAACTCTTTGCTGTCCGAATTTGCTGATCAAGAGCATATTGTGTTTATAAATATATGCAAAATAAATAAAATATTTTTACACGCACAATTTGAACAATCAGTCCAAGTTACCTTTGTTCCCGCCAGAAACTAGCTGAATTTAAATTTAGTAAATTTCATTGTTTTGACAATTGTGAATGTGCTTAAAACAACAGAAGAATCCACAGTCTTTCTTTTCCCATGACTGCCACACCCATGTCCCATGTTGCAGTCTGAAACGACTTGCCTCATTTCACCTGGTTCAGTATATTCCTGGTAAAATACTGTTTCTACTTGTTATTAATTGAGCTTGAAGAATTTAATGGAGCCACTTTTATCACTTAATTTGCTATATATTCTTGAAGACAATCCAAGCACTATTTTTGTCAGGAAAGGAAGCTTGTTTGCAATAAATTTTCTGTGGTACAAATACATTTAAAAAGAGCAAATTTATGAGACTAAGTCAGGAACAAGAGTATGTACTGCTGAATTTGATATTCTTCTAGGAGATACAGAATGTTCCATTTCTCCACAGATGAGACTGAGTATGCCTTTAAATTTACTGACGTTAATTATTGCTTTTTTTCTTTTCAGAACCCTTCCATTTAACCAATTTGTGAAGCGTGCCAGTGAGGACATTCATGAAGAATATTTTGTTTGCCCAGTAAGTAGACTATTCCATAGTTTAGGAGTTCTTAGTTAAAAGGTTATAAATTACTATTTACTATTTATTTATTTTACCACAAAATACAAATAATGCTAAAAAAACAAGGCAGTCAAACAAAAGCAAATAAAAGTGGCGAGGAAGCCCAAAAAGAAACCATGGGGCTTACATTGTATAGATATTGGGCTCCCTAAGTCGTAAAAAATAATGTAATGAAGGTAATGTTCATGCAAGGATAAATTTTGTGTTAGAATATAAGATGTTAGGTAATGATTTCAAATACAAAGGATTTGAGAGTGAGGGAAATTTTTCCCTTTTATAATTTTGTTTATGTAAGTGATCTGGAAGAAAAAAGTAACAGGATTAATTTTTTTTCCTTGCATTCTAGGAGGAAAAGTATTATTTGCGATCACTTGGAGATGATCCCAGAAAGGTATAAATAAAATTTACAAAAAGTACACTTACAACAGGTATTGTCCTTGTATTATATTATTAACACCCATTTCTTTTGTCAAAGTACCAGAAGATCTTTGAAGTCACTGTGTGATATTTAACAACTATTCACCGATGTGGAGGTGGCTAGTGGTGGATATTTGCCGAGCCGTAAAGCAGCGAGGTAAATATCCATGCTTAACACCGACACTGAGGTGAATAGTTGTTTTAGTATAAATACTAAAACAGTGCAATAATGTACACCACAAGAAGTTAATTTGGATGATTTCTTCACTTGTCACGGATGCAAACAGAGACGCCATTTTTTCCCGAGATGCTCAGAGGTAAATAGCAAAGGATATTCAGAGTTTCACGAGCCAATCAGAGTGCACATTCAATGCTATCCACTGTTTTAGTATATACTAATTTATTTTATTTTATGGTTAGCTCCGTGAGCAGGCAAGGTGAACCAAATCTTGCACTATGATTGCCTAACTGAGCAGGCAAGATGGAGCTATATTAAATGGTCTTGACAGAAGAAAAAAGCTGCAGTGTTAAGAATCTTTACATCCTTTTTTTTTCCAGCCTCATTCCCAGTGGAAAAGTGCCCCTCCCCAAGGGTGAAGGGGGCTCTTTCCATTGGACAGAGGTGTCAAGGCTTTTAAAACTGCACCATATAAAAAGTGCAGGGGTGCTCATTATACCTTTTAGAGTTGAATTTAATTTAAATTGTTTTAGTTTTGGTAGCTTTTATGGTTTTCAGCCTCAAAAGGCCCAGAGCAGCAGCTTTTGTGGTACCTTTTAGGGTATTGAACCCCCACAACCCCCAACCCCCAACCCCCCCCCCCCCCAAAAAAAAAAATGACAGGGAATAATTTGTTGTTTTGGAATTGGTCACTCTTAGGGGTTAAAAACATTCCAAGCCATGCCCACAAAACAGGATCTCCTAGGGGTTCTTTTCAAAATTTCCAACAAGCAACCCTGTACTTTTTGTATGAGAGTCTCCCCTCCACTGCACTGCCATACCCCGCCCCCTCCCCCCGGTTAGGGGGAGCCCTGGAGACAGGATTGTTATTTTCCCCTTTTAGGAAGCATGTTGGTTTGTAAGCAGTTACAAGTAAAAGATTAGGTTATTCATAATAACAAGTGATTTAAATAGAAGATAACTTGCTATTTTTTGGGCTTTTCACAGTAGTCTGTGGTGCCGTATGGGGTAATATCAATAAGGGACAAACTTCAAAAGCTGCAGAATAGGGCTGCTAGAATTCTCACCTATGATGTTCGCTCAAGTCTTTTGTTGGATGAGTTTGGCTGGGAAAGGCTAAGAATATGACAATGGCTCTGACAATGTGTAAAATCCATAATAAATCTCCCCATCGTATCTGAGGCGGATCTTTACCAACACCTCAAATGTACATTCACACAAACTCAGAAATTCTAAGTTAAATTATTGTCCCCAGACCCAGAACTGAGTCTGCAAAAGGGAGCCTACACTACAGAGGATCTGTTCTGTGAGACTCCCTCAGAGATTACAAAACTGCCTAGTTTAATTGTTTTTAAAACTTCATTTGATGGGAAAGATTTTTCTAATACACCTTGACCCATTGTAACTCTTATTATCCATAATGTAAGTGTTTGTATTTGTAACATTATAGTCAATAGTTCCTTAGAGTATTTTAGTCTAGTTTTAAACACGATTCTTAGGAAGACCATGTAAAATGATACAATTTCGTGTATAAATAAAGATTGGTGATGATGATGAGTCTTGCATACAGCAACTAGTTTTTGTTGTGGAACAACTTTTAGTTCTAAAATCAAGTCCTACCAACTCTACTGCAATTTTAAAGACAGTAGTTATATTTATGAGTTTTTTCTGTTTTGGCAGGACATCTCAGACATCAATGTACAGTTCCCTAGCCTGGCTCAAGACATTAACATTCCAAAGCTATACCCTGAGGACAGATTTTTCTCCAGTGTGTTTAGAATTAGTTCAGCTCAAGGACAGTTATGGACTCATTATGATGTAAGTACCGACATGCATCCACTCTATGGCCAGTGTTGTGGTCTCATTGATTCATTGAGAAAATCTCCCAACATCCTTCCTCTCATCGGTCTGTAATTTAATAAGTGAACATCCTGAATGCATCCTGATTGGTCAATACCCAACAGAAATTAGCACCAATTTTTTGAATGTCTTGGAGAATTTCAACATACCCCGGGGGGGGGGGGATACTCCCTTATATGGGCTATATAGGTATGTGCGGCCCCAAAGGGTATGGTTTTTCAGCCGTTTTAGTCATAAATAGGGTATCAATTTTGGCTGATTTTGGCCATTTTGGTCATAAATAGGGTATGGTTTTTATACTCTAGCCTCAATATGGGTATGTTTTTAAGAAACCAAAAGAAAATTAACAAAAGCCCTTCACAAATTATGTTTACGGTAATTTAACTTTGGTCTGAGCTAGGGATCCAATTATAACGCACGTCTGAAACAGGATTTTGATGTAAGGTTCGGGTCATAAATAGGGTTTCGAATTTTTGGTCAGATCATAAATAGGGTAGGGAATATCGTAGATTTTGGTCATAAATAGGGTAAGGGTTTTGGGAAGCGCGTCGCACACCCCTACCCAATTTTTCTGGGAGTACCCCCCACCCCCCAGGGCAACATACTCTCCCTGAGGTAATGGCACAAAAGCACATTGAGGTTTAAAATGTTGTATATATAGCTGAGCTGTCATGTTTAAGGGCACTAATCCTTAACTGTTACTGCCGAGTTAAGCTTTATTTTCTCTTGATGCTACAGAATGATGAACTTGCCTGTTGTTGATAGAATTTACCCACAAAGTCACAAGTTTGCTACAAGTTTAGAGAACAGGGCTAAATATGTAAACCCTCTATAAAGTGTATGTCAGATTGGATCATCTTTGTTCCTGGGCAGAAGACCAAAACACAACTGACCCTCTGTTGCCTGTACAAAGTCCAGTGCACAATCTGTTTGTTAGGGAAAGTTCATTTAATATGACAAGGGGGGGGGAGGGATGAAGATTTTGAGACTCGAAGCTTGAAATTTAAGCAGCCC
>JAHPZR010001030.1:35000-48404 GCA_019787425.1 Platygyra sinensis | reverse complement strand
TTTACTAAAATAAATAAAAAGGCGCTGCCTGCTGGTGGTAAGAGTTTGTTTCTCCGAGTTACTATTGTGTTGGTAAAAGAAAGTGAAATTTGTGTTTTTTTTAAGCAGCGACTATCCGGGTCAGATCTTTAGACATCGTCTGAATTTACTCAGACGGAAGTGAGGATGATAATGCCCTTGACAGTGAATGCAAATTCAGTCACCGACTGCTGATATAGCCAGAGCAGGTAGGGCTCCAGTTTTCCTTATTAATGCAATTTCAAAAATTCTCAAGCTGTCTTCCATTTAGCTCGAATCGATATTCAAGCCTGCTTGAGTGATTAGAGGCACAAAAGGAGCGAGCTGAAAACGCAAATCTCACACGAAAAAAAATACGCTTTTCTTTCGGTGCTCATATATCACCAGTCTTTGGTAACTAAAACGGCACAGCCTTTGTTTTATAGTCATTTCAGTCACCCACTTGACGCTCACTTTTGCTATTATATTAGGTTTTAGAAGTAGTGATAATCCACCTCACCCCACTCCCAAGAAAAGTAATTTCAAAAGTCATGAGGGCTAATACTCCCGAAAGTAGCATGCAATCTGCATTTGTATTGAGAGGTACAAGCCTACGAACAGGGATATATTGGAGAAGAGAAAGTAGGTAAACGAAAAAGGGAATTAGAAGTGCCACCCAAGCCGAAGTAAAAGTATCTATACCTAGACATGCTTGAAAAAGCCATATTAGCATTAACCGAGGATCATGTAATAAATGTTTGTTTACTTTTTTACACAAAATTTCAAATTTACTGTTTACAGCATATCTTGCAATGCTGCTCTTGACAGATATTGCACGAATAACTTAATAAGGAAATGAATGTGTTTGATTTGTATTAAAAAGAAAATTAGAAAACTATTGAGAGTGCAACTTTAACAAGTTAATAGTAAATGTCTAAAACTTTTTTTTGATGCGTTAAACGAAGCAAGCAAATATCAAACTTACTCAAGAGATGTGATTGTAAGGTTTTACAGTAATTAAATGAGAAGAAATGTCTCCTAATATGCCCGGGATAGGAAATGGATTGTATATTTAGAATAAAAAAAATATCTTAAGCCCATAAATATGGACTATAAAACCAATTGAAAAACTGGCCGGACGGCTAAAAATGCTAAATTTAATTAGTGACAAACTCCAAGCGACAGCATACGATAAACGCTGCCAACGTAAGATCTAGAAGAGATCTGATCTGCCAGAATAAAAATGTGTAAAGACAGTAGACTGCAAGGCTGATACTACGTGAAAAACGTTTCGAGACACCAACATGACAAGGACCGATAAAGCAGGATAGCATAGGGCGGGGATTTGATTGATCGCTTTGGCCCGAGGGTAGGGCATTTGAATTATCTTGCTGTCCCGGGGGTAGGGATATTTGAATTTTTTCGTGCCCGTGAACACAAATCATTTCCCAGGGTGGGAATTTCAGTTAAATTCGACGTCACATTTCTGCCCTGGGGTAGGGAATTTGACAACCATTGTTCGGAAAATGTCAAATTTCTGCCCTATGCCCCCCCCCCCCCCCCCCCCCCTCGCCGGCTTGATATTGATAGGTGCATAAGTCGACATGAAGTATACAGATATCAGATACTGATTTGCTTCCTTTTGAAGTGTGTATTCTCATATTTTTAAAGGACAGTCGACTAAGCAAGACGATGGAAAGATCCACACCTGCGTCTGCGTCAGCAAATGTAAACATTGTCGACCTTGTCGAATTGTGTAGCCGTTTATGCTCGCTGTGTTACTGGAAATATTTTAAGAACTACTCAAAAGGACACTGGGAAGTTAAAATAATTTCTATAGCAGCAGAAGGAGCGTAAATGACGATGAGTCGTTGTTTCCTGTTTTAAACCGTTGACTTCCAAAGAGCAACCTCGTGATTTGCATAAAGTTGAACTCGCTTACATGCTGTAACATTTTATTTCACTAACGGAAAACATTTTAATTCCCAGAGCTATAACTTTGCTGGTGAGAAAACCAATAACCAAGGTTTCCTAAAATATAAATATTTTGACCAAATGATATATACCAGAGGCCATTTATCCTAGTCGAAGTTGGCCCTTATTTGTTCCTTGCCAAGTCACACAAATGGCGACTGTACAAATACCCTTCGTTAAAAAGCTGTAAACAAAACTTCAAGAAACTTTCGACACGATTTTAAAGTATAAGAATGAAATAACAATCGTGTCAAGTTTCGTTTCCATAGGATTACTTTTACGCCCCTCATGTTTTCGTAAAGAAGCGTGAAATTTGAAGATTTTAAGTTGCGAAAACCGCCATTATATGCAAATTTCGAACTTTCTAAACTTTTGGCCGCAAAATAAATCGTTGGAACTTTAAACTATTTTTCCTTGAATAAGTTCACCCAAAGTTATGTTTTGGCGAAATAAAAGAAAAATCGATTTTTCGCCGATTCTCGACATTCTCAGAAAGTCACTCTTAATTGCTAGTGTCAGTCAGCTAGTATAACAGCTACTAACAGTAAAATAAATCATTACTTACCCCATGACATGACGTAGTACATCTTTATTTTGTTGTTAATGTTGTAAACCTTGACTACCAACAAGTAAAGGTAAATTCCCTCCACGAGCATCCAACAGAAAGCTGCCATGAGGAAGTATTGTATAAGGGCTGCTACTGCAACACAGGCTCCCTGTAAAGAAATCATGGATTAAAATTTATTTATGCTAACACCTCAGAGACCTGATCTCCATATGGATAATTAACAATCACGAATTTCTCATAACGGTAAGGGACTGACGATGCTTGGCAGATGTCACTTTATATTCTCGGTTATCACCAGCCATGTATCAAAACTAAGAATCGTGACCATTCAGTGAGTTAAGTCAAGAATCTGAGATACGATAGATGATTGATACATGAACAACCTCACCAAGAAGGAGTCTGGAGATGAGCTTATGGAGAGCGGGCGTATTTTTTGAGTCTCCTGAAGAAGGTCAAGCCGAAGGAAAGCTTACTTGTAAATTTGCTTGTGTAAACGTTCGTTAAAAGCTCAGAAAGTTGTCTGGATCATAAACATGGGTGGAAAGAAAAAACCAAAGAAAAACGAGCGAAACCAAGAAGTTCAAGAAGTGACGAGCATGAAGAATGTGACCGCCATTATGAAGAACTTCTAAAACTTTACAAGACACTTGAACAAAAGGACGCGGAGAAAAGCGTAGCGTTTGCTGGCTTACAAGCCCTCCTCGGAGCAGCAAAAGACGAAATAAAAGCCCTCAACAATTAAGTGGTTGCTCTTGAAACATCTTTGCAATTCACGCAAGCAGAACATGACGAGGTCAAAGAACGCGTCGGGACGTGCGAGAACGAGCAAATAAGACAAGAAAGCGAGCTGACCCGCCAAAGCATCTATAGCCGAAGATGGAATTTACTCTTCTCTAAGATCAATGAAACTGAAGGCGAGAGCTGTAATCATCTCGTGAGAGGAATACTGAAAACTGATCTTGAAATCGAAGAAAGCCGTGTCGACAACATGCCACTATGCGGCGTCCATCGCCTGGGCAAGAAACGCCCAAACGCAAATCAGCGAAGACCAATAATTGTGCGGTTTACCTGCCGAGCCGACAGAGATTATGTCTGGCGAGAACGCCTTCTTCTGGAGGGCTCAAGCAGTAGGATAGCCGAGGACCTAGCGTTTCATATCCGAGAAATCCGAAAGAATTTTCTAGTCCCGGCCTTAAAGAAAGCAAAACAAGTCGCCTATGCAAAGGCATCAATTGTCGGCGACAAGTTGGTGGTAAACGGACATCGTTACACTTCCAACAACATCCCCATGCAGTGGAGAAATACCCAATCTCAAGACCAATATGTTCAAGCTCAAGAAACCAGAGACCCGGATGAGTCCAACACGACTGAAATGGAACCACTTCAAGGACTGCCAGAGATCAAATAGAACGTTTTCCTATAGACCTTTATGTTAATTTCAGGTAAGTAAAATACATGGTATATTTGCTCGTCTATTAAGGTACAAGTTCTTGATCTGTATTATTACCACTTAGTTTTTTTGTAGAGACCTTTATAGGATGCTCAACTCACTCGTTTCCGCTAAACTAGAAACATCAACCAGACTGAAACGCGAACTACCTCCGTTTCCTTCGTGCTCTGGTCTTCTCAGACCTTTTGATTTTTTTTTGGTTTAGTTTAGCAATTTCCAGCTTCAGTTTTCAACAGCGTTTGTTTGTTTGTATTCAATTTCTTGCTTTTCTCTACTTGCACAAATCCCATAATACACCTCTTTTACCCCCCAAAAATTTGCATAGGCATTGTTTTAGATTACTCTCGGGACATGTTCATGTCCCAGGAGATATTGCAAACAATGAGTATGCAAAATTTTGGGGGGGTTAAAGAGATGCATTATGGTATTGTGCAAGTAGTGAATCGCCAAAACGTAAATGCAAATCTATTCTTTTCATTTTATTGTATCGTAGTCAAATGCAAAGAGAGTTGTCCAAACGCACGTACGTAGCTATAGTAGTCTATATATAATAGCTGCTTACACGAAAAAAAAAAAGCTTTGTTTTGACAGCTTTCTAGCACTCTTTAAGGAAAAAAAATTAATATACACCGAGAAATTGCTATCGCAAACAAAAAAAATTACACAATTTAATAAAGCATATGGAAATATTTTGTAATCTTTTTTAGATCCTTTTTTATTTTATTTTTGTTGTTGTTCACTTGCATCTAGTGTGTACAGTCTTATACTAATCTGTAGTGCCTTCTCTTTCTTTCTCTATTCTCCGTTCTTTTTATTACACCGAAATTAAGTCTTGTAATTTAATCATATTGGTACGTAAAATTTTCATAATCTATGTATAGCTGTATTTTACAAATTAAGAAAAGATGTAAATGTAAATTTAAGTTACAAATATACTACTACTACTACTACTACTACTACTACTAATAATAATAATAATAATAATAATAATAATAATAATAATAATAATAATAAGTAATAGTAATTGGACAGAGTGGAGTACAATTCAGGGAGTAATCGCGCGAGTAATTTCAAAATCGGACGAGCGCGAAGCGCAAGGCTGATTTCAAATTACGAGCACGAGTACTCCCTGAATTGTACGACACGAGGTCCAATTACTAATTAATCGTATCTATAACAAATTTCGTAATTAAAAATGTCTTTTCAGAACTTTTTTTGAGCAAAAACGTCTGTAGCGCTTTTCCTAAGTTTTGAAAACTGTAGAAAACATTGCTAAGGAAGCCATCAAAGCGTGTGTAATTCACGTGAAAATCACGTGGGTATCCAATTACAGGTGTCCGATTACAAAAAGTTCAAATCGGATACCTGTAATTGGACACCCACGTGATCGCGCGCCGATTACGTGACAAATAGGCGCGCGGAGAACCAACCACGTTCGAGAATTTTGTTATAGATACGATAATAATAATAATAATAATAATAATAATAATAATAATAATAATAATAATAATAATAATAATAATAATAATAAACCTCGCCAAGAATCAGACCTACGCTGTATTTAATTCGAGCGTTATTTGCAGAAGTGTGTCACCCTAATTTAGAGAGCTTTGTATGGAGACGCCGTGTTTGTGCCATAAGTAGGGACACAAACTAACAACCACTAACCAAAACATCTGTCACTGAGTTTTGCTATTGAAACGAAACATTATCGCGCTAGAGATTCGACACATTGAAATAAATGCTTATTCTAGTGCAAGCACTGTTCAGTTTGCAAAAGCTAAAGCGATAACTCATCTTTTGACCTACGCTTCAGCCTTCTCGAGCCGCCATTTTCATGTCACGTAACGCAAAAGCTTCAAAATTCAGACGTCCTCTATTACAATCAAAAGAACCCTGTCGAGCTAAAACATTGTGTAATGTCTAGTCCGTTTAGGGTCTTTTATCTGATGAAACTAAAACCTCAGAAGGAAAGGCAATGTTTTATTCTGGAATATGATTACGTCACACGTGAAAGGAAAAAGTATTATTGGCCTCTTCACCAGGCTAGCAAAACACTCGTGTCTGGAATGCACCAACTACCATATTAAAACTGCAGCAAATTGGGACTCGACAAATCTGGGAAACGTCCTTACCGTGTTTCCTGTGGCATTAATTCCCGCAAGAAAGATTGCTTGTCCTGCTCCAAGAGAACTAGCAAGACTAATCCTGATTTGAGAGAGAGGCTGATGAACATCACTGGTAAAAAAGAAGAAAAAGCAAATACTAGGTGCAAAAACGGAGAATAAGATGAAAAATATCAAGATAATCAGTAAAATCCAAATGTTGACATCACCGAAGCAAAGCTCTAATTGGGACAATGGATGAGAGATTGAACGCAGAAACAAACACACTGTATAACGAACATATGCAACCAAGAAACAGACAATCAATAAGCTCAGAATTAACGGAAATTGTATCCTAACGTGATGCGAATTTAAGTTTGTAACGAAACTTTAAACCTTAAGCTTCTAACCTTAAGCGATGGTTTAGACACTTCATCTCATCATTTTTCAGCATTGTTTTAAATGTGCGTTCTAAATAATCAATCTGACAGTGTGAAATGTCTTACCGACATTAAAGAATATAAAATAAAATAACATACAATTAGGCGATTTTCATGAAATAGTTATATTACTTACGTGAAATAAGCATAAAATAATATCGTGAGAATGATTCCGACAATGGAGAGAGTCAAGCCTACGTAAGTGAGAATCCGCAATGTCTTCTCGTCTGTCTTTGTGATCTGGTTTTCAAATTTGCAACAGAAAACAAGCAATACAAACTTATACCGATAAGTTGATAATGTTATGTCACTTACATCAACTTACAGCAGGGGAGTTAGTCAGACTTCAATTTGTTTATTTTTATCTCAACTAGGCTCCTCCATGACACCTCCCCGATGCACATAAATATAGTAGCTCCCCGGTAAGTCTCGCAGGCATTATGATCAGGCCTAATATTCATTTGCAGGCAGGAGGAATTAAGCGAAAAGGAAAGCAAAACCCAGCGAGAGCTTAATAATTAAGTACATGTAAACTGCAAACAGAAAAAAGTTTAAATCCTATTTGGAACGTGAATCTTCATTTATTTAATGCTGTTGAAAATATTGAATAAATTAGATGTTAACTCGTACTTTTACCTCAAGGTTATCACCATAGTCGAATAAAACAGCGAAGTGAGTCAAATGATTGCAGCTGCATTCTGTTTGTACTGAGCTGCTCCTCGATCTCACAACATGGCATCCTTCCTCCGACCACCCGTCTGGACTGAAAATAGATATTTAATCAAGTGTGACAGGCAAAATGTTTACATCACTGAAAAACGCTCGTTAGGGGAGGAATCCAAAAGAATTTCTGCTTTGTAAAACAGGAAAATTGGAAGTCAAAATCTGATTGAAACAGGAATGAATAGTTACTGATACAGGTCGATGTGAAATGGGTTGAGCTGGCAATGTGTGCCATTTCTCTGGTGTGAGTCAAAAACTGTGATGCTTGCATTCGTACGTTGCGTATATTAATTTAATTTTATTTATGAGGGACTATTAAAACCAGGGATACCGGGATCTTTATGTGGATAATTTCTACACCTCCACGACTCTTGCCAAGCACTTGTTTGAGAAGAGGGACCCCCCTGTCCTTGCTTTGCAATGGGTGGACAATAAGGTAGTGTCTCTAATTTGTACGGCCTCGAACGCAAATGACCAAGTCCAGGTGAACGCAAAAAGAGGGAGGGTGGTGTATGGGAAATCAAATATCAGGTGCAACAGCCATTGGCATTCAAAGCCTATAATCGTTACATGAATGCCGTAGATCGATCAGATCAGATCTTGGCTACGCACAATATCCAACGGAAGTGGTTGCGGTGGGGGAAAGCCATATTTTTCCATCTTAATGTCCTGGCTGTTGTGAATTCCTTTATTCTGTTCAAAGAGGGTTTCCCAATATTGAACAACTTGAACGCGCACGCAGGTATAATCTTGAAAATTTCAGGGAGGAACTAGTTCGAAACATCTGTGATCTTCCCTCTTCTGGCCCACCCCCGACCTCTAGTGGTACACCTCGTCAACCACCCCCTCCCTCGGTCAGCTGTTTTGGCTTATGTTGTGTTAAAATAAAAATTAAAAAAAAAAACACCCTAATTTTCATGTCTATATTTATTGACTTTATTGACTATTATGATTGAATACCAATTGTTTTATTCTCAAGAATGGGGTCTGTCATCTCTCAAGAGATGGCAGGGGTGAGAGGTGGGTGCCGCAGACCTTTTTTCCTTATCTCATCAGAACTTCTTCCAAAGTTACTCGTCTGAGAGTAGTGATATGAACGAAATAAAAAAAATATGTGGATCTGCTCATCTTCAGTTCTTTATGTAAGTGCTGAATGTCCTGTACCTGTTGTATTGCGGCCAAATTTGCAGGTAATGTCAACATAGCCCAAGAAGATTGTACATTTCATTTTGTCCTTGTATCTGCTCCACTCTTGCACTTTGCTTGGCTCAGATGTTACAATCGTGGCATAATTTATGCTAATTTATTTATATAAGAAGTGGTTTTTCTAGGCATAATTGCTTTTAGGGAGATGAAATTGTTGTTTTTGGAAGACCTATTTAATACTATTTAGTATATGTAGAACTTTACTCTTTACAAAATTTGTGATAAATTTTTTTTTTCATTGTCTTGTGGCCGTATTTGCGATTTTGAGATACTTTTCAAAAAACTTTTTAACAAATTCTACTTTTCTTTTTTTCAGCCAAATTTAGCCTGCAAACAGACCCTCCGTATGGGTTATTCCGAGATTTGCTTTCGAACGGCGCGAGGGCGGGCGAGAGAGGGAGAGAGCCTGCGATGGTCCTGGTACGATTTGAGTTCTGCCTCCTTTCCGCTTGACTGATCTGTCAAGTTATCAAACTGAAATGAACGAATCACAACGAATGCAGAAATGACCTTGTAGGTCAAGACGGCTGTCAAAAATGAAACTTTTGATACACGTGCGCTTGTTTTTGTTATGAACTCGAATCCAGAAAATCCGAAGAAAACACTTCGACGAAAAGCTGGAAGAAAATCGCTCAATTTATGAAAGTGTTCCCTGCCAATAAATTTTATATTTAAATCGCACTGTTGAAATTGTGCCATGCTTTGAAGAGACGACATTCAGCTCGCGTCATCTACTATTACATAACAACCGATTTTCATTACGCGAAACGTGACTCAGCGTATGGATGTTTTGAAAAGGTAAAAAGGTTAACAGACATTTTAGCCCAATTTAGCCCTTTTTTTAGCCGAAATTTTGATATTTGTGTACTAAAAATAACTGACCACAATGTTAACACCTCCATATTCTGAAAGGGGAGAGTCACGTTTCGCGTAATGAAACTCGGCCGTTGTGTAATAGTAGGTGACGGCGGTAACTTTGTCACGTTTCACAAGCTGATCATTCGCATTGTAAAAAGTATAACTCCTCTGACAACGAAAGCTTGAGCCGCCTATGTTCCAGTGCGATAGGATCGTTGAAATTTGTTGCTGCGAAAGCACCAGGCTTCGCAGCAAACTAATTTCGGTCGCGTACGTGACCAGCCTGGACTCCCTGCGCCAAAAGCCAGGTTTGTTTGAATAATTTTGGATGTATGTATATCACCGCATTTGCCTCGATTTCAAGTAATCGAAATGGAGGCTCTTTCGATTCTGAATAACTTCTACCATCAAAGTGGTATCGATGTGGAAGAGAAAATTCTGTTTCGTGTAGAAAGCCACGTTTTCGTGGGCGAAGAGTTTGAAAGTAGGTGAAGGCTGTACAAATTCCAATGACTAAAGCCGATTTGTTTCTCAGAATATTCGAAGCATATCCTGGAACTTTGAAACGCTTTGAAACCCTTTTAATAAGCGACCGTCAGCGCAAAAAAGTCTAGACTTAACCAGAATTTTGGTGAACGTCAATCATCTCATTCGCATGCATGAATAACCCCGAGAGCGAGCAAATCTACACCGCCGCAAACAAGTTATTTCTGCACGTGTTCGTCTTAGAGCTACGGATTGAACGAGGCCTAAACGTCGTAAAAACCATATAATATGGTTATGAGTTATTAGTTTAAATTATAGAATTAATTAGAATTAATTAATTAAATTATAGAAGTAATCAGTCAGTAGCCCCAAGAATAGTCTCCTTCGAAGCAGTTTTTTGGGATGTCACGCAACGCTCCCCCCAAAAAACGGCTGCAAAGGAGACTACCCCCCAAAAAATACGTGCAGAAATAATTTGTTTGCGTGTAGATTAATTTGCTTGCTCTCGGGTTGATTGATGCATGCGATTGGCCGTTAAAAAATTCAAGTTAGTGAGCTAACCTTACATGCCCTAAGAAAAATGATAATTTTTACGATTGGACCGTAGTAAGGTTTCACTTTTTCAGGTATATTTTGTGTGCATTCGGCATACACTCGTCTAGATTTTTTTTGTGCTGAAGGTCGAGTGTGATTGATAGCCGCTGTAACGTAAAACTATTTTCACTTATAGGAGCGTTTAAACATCCAACAAGCAGTTTCGTCAAAACAGAGTGGCACAAAATATCTTGTTGTCATAAATTAATCGTGATGTGATGTGGTCGCGGTGAACGGCCGTGAACCATGAGTGAACAGTTTATTGTGTCGACCTCAGTACGCGTTTTAAAACAGAAAAGTTTTTAAGCTTATTTAATAGCCCTTGGCAAAATACTCTCTAGTAGCTCATGTTGACTCATCCCTGTACAATTCTTCCTAAATGTCATAAAAACTGACATGTTCCACATAACCTTCACTCGCAGCACTCACTTTCCAATGGAAACTGCTAGTTTACTTTTAACGCCTCCATCCTCCTGAAGTCACATGACACCAAGTTTCGAGCTTGGTTTGAAAAATAAACATGCCCGAGAAAACATTCACGCTTCACGGTTGAACGCAAATGATAGTATTTGACATGTGTTTAGTCGAATTAGCCAATCGGCAATTTACGTTCAGAATCTGAACGTAAATACTCAAATCGTACAAGGACCATTGCAGGCTCTCCCTCTCTTGCCCACCCGCGCGCTGTTCGAAAGCAAATCTCGGAATAACCTATACGGAGAGCCTGTTTGCAGGCTAAGCCAAATTTGAAGGATGTCTTCTCCATATGATGAAGAACATTTTACTTATGTACAAGTTACTTGATGTTAAACTGCATCATGCAGCAATCTTTATCCAAAGTCAAAATTGTTACTGAAAGTATGCAAATTGTTTTTTTTGCATAGACTTGCGTAAATTAGTATAAGGGTTCTTTAAAATGTCAATAAGTTTTTTTTTATAAGTCTATTCTCTCAGCTTTTAAATGAGATATAGAACTCTTCTCCTCTGTACATAATTTAGATGGGAGAATTAAAAATTGTAACTCTGCTCGAATTGTGATTTTTTGGGGCTGACAGGGATGAGTTAATTACAGCAAGCTAAGAGAGTAAGATAAATGAAATAATATATGCACGTAAGTTGATCCTCACTTTTTGTCGCTGTAGCTCCTCCAAAACACACAAGATCTCTTGCCTTCAGCAACCTGAAAATTTTTCTGGTCAATTGTTGTAAAAGAAATGTATGACAAAACGTGCATGCACCAACAAAGCAGCAGTAATTTAATTATTTTACCTTTAGGTTCCTGAACTTAAGGACGATATTCTGCTTCCACTTTTGCAGCTGTGGATCCATCGTAGCTGCAATTATTATGCTGTCAAGACTCCTGAATAGATTCAAAATTCCTCATAAACAATTTATCAAGTTTCAACAAAGGAAGTCATGGCACCGTGACGGTATTAGAATATCTAATCTAAATTAGCAAAGGTTTAAGATTTTATTTCTCTGTTCTCTTCCAAGTTTTAGTTTCGATTGGAAAGGTACATCAAAAATTCAAAACAGTGTTTGACCCCATTTTCGAGCACACCGCTGCTTGTCGTGTTTTCAACTCCCTTCACCCCTTCACGCTATTTGGATAAGGACGGTCTTTCGAGTTTGATATGTTACATAACAAAAACCTTGTTACGGATAGTGTTTTTAAGTTTCTGTTAAAGAGGGAGTGTGATGTAGGCCCTTGGCCATCTCTACTGGGTGCACAGAAGTAGTAATTAAAGGAAAACAAACCTTTATCACCATAATTTAATTTTTAACAACTTAGCTTCTCTACCATTGATTACCTCCTGTTCCTAGTTGCATCAATATTGGATGAATTTGATTCAAGTAGCTCATGAAGATCCTTGTACACGATACCAACCAGCACTGTACCTGAGGTAAAATACAAAAAGAAATTTACGAGTCAACCTTACTTGCCGTCCAGGACTAAACTAAATTTAAATAAAATTATCAGCTTTCCTGAGGTACTACATCCTAGGAAATCCAGGGCCTACTAGCTGGGACGATGCGATATTTTCGGGCGAAAGTTTACTTCAACAGCTGGAGAGCCCCTGGGAACTTACTCTTACAGAACCAATATTCTTCCATCAATTTTCTCTGCGGATTTAGCGAACAAAAAGCAACAGTGTTGAAATCGCGTACATTAACTATGAAAATTAACGATATACATTTTTGTTGCGGGGAAAGCTAGTCGAGTACCCATAATTATGGAGTCGTCAATTAGAAGACACTTGTTCTTTATTCTCTGCCCGGTAAAACGCGGTAATCCTATCTTGTACTTTCCTACTCTCGTGTGCGCATGACAGTAACGCAATATACAACGACACTACATCTCTCTTTTCCTGTGAATAATGAGCTACGTAAAGCTTAAGAAAATTAAAGACAACATGTTACTTTCTAAACCCATCAGTCCCTTACCAAACCAGCTGTATTTTTGAACTGATTTTAAACTGCTTTGAATGTATTTTGACGATTTAAACAGTATTTTGAAGTCATTATAGGGTATTTTTATGCTATTTTGTAAGAAATTCAAAATTTTGCTTCTCATTTGTAATGTATTTCAAGTATAGTTAAAACGTATTTCATGACATTGGAATGATTTCCCCTCTGTTTTTAATGTAGTTTGAGCTTAAAACAGGGTTGAAACCCGGGGGGGGGGGGGGGGGGGGTACTTGACTAATTTTTGGGTACAGGGGTGCCGCCGAGGGTTTGAAATCCTGACCCTGTTTAGGACAAAAATACGCTAAAAACCCTACCCTGTGTAGGACAACAACCTCCATTTTAAGACCCTGTTTAGGACAAGCGACAAAATGCACACTCGCTGGTTTAACAGGAATTTACACTGTTTAAGTAATGATCCGTGCAAGAACTAGGCAAAAGAACAATAGACCGTGGCAATAGCGGCACTCAAGACAATTAAGGCATGGCTCTTTCCTTATTGGACCCAGAAATTAGGGGGGTGGTCTATCTTCTAAG
>JAHPZR010001030.1:0-30000 GCA_019787425.1 Platygyra sinensis | reverse complement strand
CACATTCTCGCACACTGTCAAACAAATTGCGATTCCATTCATTTGAATTGTCCCAATTTTGTTCTTCGAGGGTTCAAAGCCAATCGTTCGACTAATGTACCAGTCAAATCGAAGCTTCAACACTCCCCCCCCCCCCCCGGACATACCCCGGGCATTTGATGCTTTTTTTCTGCCCGGGAAGAAGGGAATTTGATTACCACTCATAGGGGGTGGGGAATTTGAACTCTAGCCTCGATTTCATGTTACGAGTCGTGCTGATTCCAAATAACAATAATAATCATGGTGGCTACAAACTTTGATGTATTGAAAATATTGCAGATTCGTGGAAACCAAAAGCCTACACAAGCTTTGTTTTCTATATAAATATATTAAATCGTACTTGACTTGATGTGTTTATATGAAATATGCTCAGAATTTCTTCTTTAACTTTTCATGATATTGGATGCGAAGCATTTGCTATATTTTGTTCAACAACTGAAGGCGTCTCAGCCGACTTTCTTTCATCCAGGTGCCAGTGAAACTTGAGATTCTTTGTGCTGAATTATGATGTAATTTTCTCGTGGGTGGGGGCATTTGATCACCTTTTTGGCCCCGGGGGTTGCCCCGGGGGGGGATGTTGAAGCTTCGATTTGACTGGAACATAAGTTCGATTGATTTCGATAAAGTTCGCTGAATCGAACGTTCGATTTGATACCCGAGTAGTTGCGTGTGGAGCAAAGCCATGCATCTTAAGTAAAAGCGTCTTTTATATGAATACCGGTTGGCGCATCTATCAAACAAGAAATCGCCAAGCATAACCCGCGAAAATTACTGAATGCAAAATACCTGGAAATACGGTTGAGAAAGTTACGAGGATTATAAGCAACAAAATTAGTTAATGCACATAAATAAACAGATACCGTACCGTTAAAAATCCTGGGCTAAGCACTACATGTATCCAATACGCTGCTTCGTTTTTGGCGGTCGTAAATTTTTTTCCAGAGATTTTGCGGAAAGAAACCGATTTTCCGCTGACCCGTCGGTGAACCGCCGGTGAACGCCGGTGCAATATGCGAGCATTTTGGTCAGCTGTCATTGCGTGAAAGATCATGCGAGTGACCACGTGATCTGTTTCCATTTCAAATTGCTGTGTAAAACGAAAATTTTGTTCGAGTAGACATTTAATATTTGTTGGTTACTTGTACCTTTTACTGCATGGACAGAAAGGGACCGAACCGAATCATACGACTCCGGGATGCAGCGTCCATGATTTGTCTTTCTGATGGAGATGGTAATGCTTCAACCAAATGGAGGTAAGCCAAACGATCTTCTGTCTTGGTGTGCATTTCATTCGGAAATCTAACATGCCCTTGTAACCACTTCGGCTGTCTTATGGCATTACCGGTAGATGATTGCTTATGAAACATCGATCTGACTTTTGAATTGTTCTTCGTCCAGTCATACACATGCTTCTTTAAACCATTTGATCTAAGCAATGTTCAAGTAACATAATCTTTGAAATGTTCGGGCACTGGTCTTGCTCTTGCTGATCTACGAAGTGCAGGTGATTCTACTGGTGCAAGTGCAGGTGGTTCTACTGGTTCAACTGTAGGTGCTTCATTGGTGGTAACTGCAGGTGATTCAACCGTCTCAACTGGTTCAACTGTTTCAGGTGTCTCAATGTAGGGTGTCGACTGTTCTTCCTCATCACTTAGAACAGGATGTACAGGTATGTTGGAGGGCAGCTTCTTAAAGAAAAATGAATTCCTGGTTACAGTGCGTTCTTTATTATGGGCGGTAATCATGCTTCCTTTCTTGTGTGTGATCTGCAACAGCTCAGGCTTGAATGGTGTAGACATCTGTTACGAAAAATTGTGGCGTGACGCGTCATTTGGAACATTCGAGTATATGCTAATTTGATCTAGAAGTTTCGTGCATATTTAACTAGCCTTGTCACGGTGACTAAGCAATTTATTTTAGTCGTTTACGTCTGCTCCTGTAAATAGTTTATATTGTAATGATACTTTACTTAGTATAGCCGGAAAGTTCTAGAACGTTTTGCTGTAAAGTATATAAGTAAATCGGTGTCGTGTTTAGATGGTTTTATTTCCCAGGAGTTTTAAAGTAGTGTTTACTGAAGTGTGACGAAGGTCGCGTGTAATCGACAGAGGTCGTGTTTGTGAAGTGTAACAGAGGTTACGTGGGTATTTGGCAAGAGGCCGTGTGTTTAAAGTCAAGTGTAGTTACAAGTCTAGCGTGTGCTTGTTGAGAAGTCCTGTGTGGAAATACTGCGTTCGTGTGGATTAAATATTCTTGTTGTGTTTCCAAGATCCCTGTGTTCTGATTAGACTACAAACTATACCTACCACTAAAAACATTCGAACTTGCAACAACATCTTGTTCTGCTTTGGTTGTTTGATCAATACTTTGTCACCAACACTCAGGTCTGTGCTTTTGGCATTGCTGCATTTGTCTGCATACTCTTTCATCTTCTCCTTTCTTGTGGCATCAGTTTGTGTGATCTCTGGAGAAGCTTCATCGTACTGCACCCGCGGTAGAGAGGACTTGAGTTTTCTTCCATTCAGTAACTCTGAACGAGACTTTCCTGTGGTGCTATGAGGGGTGGCTCTGTATTGTCGAAGAAAGGTGAAAAACTCTTGCTTCCAGTTCTTGCCTTGAATGGCAGCTGTCCTGATTGCTTTCTCGATGGTCTTCATCAGTCTCTCCTCTTCTCCATTTGCTCTGGGCCATTCAGGAGTTATTCTGCGATGCGTGAAACCAAGCTGAGTGGCAAACATCTGAAAGCTTTCACTGTTAAATGGCGGACCATTGTCTGTTTTTACTATCTCAGGGATTCCCTGCCTGGCAAAGATACTGTCAGGGTAAGGAATCACCGGCTTTGCTGATGTTGACCTCAAGATTTCAACTTCTGGATACCGACTGAAGTCATCAGTCACAACTGGCAAGTAGTCTCCACTTGGAAAGGGGCCACAGAAGTCCACGGAGAGCTCTTGACACGGGCCCAGTTGAAGGGGGACATGTGTAGAGGCTCACATACTGGCTTTGGATCATGGTTTGCAGCTTGACATGGCAGGCATCCTTTGACCACTTCCTCCACCATCCTGTCTATCCCCGGAAACTAGACTGAATCTCGCAGAAAACGCTTCGTTTTGACAATCTCCTGGTGACCACTGTGAGCTAGCATGATCATTCGACCTCGTAACTTCTCAGGAACTATTATGCGGATTCCTCTCAGAATTACGCCATTTGATACTGACAGCTCCTGTTTGATCTGTTACTATTGATTAACATATTTTCCAGCCTCGTGCCACTTTTGGGTTGCTATCACTCTTGCTTGACGCGGCAATGTTTCATCAGCTGCTGTCGCATCTTTCACTTCTTGAAACGTAACGGCAGGAGGGACAGCATTATTGGTTACAAAGTTAATATAGGCGTCAACTCTTGATAAATGATGGGAAGCTTGCGATTGTTTGAGATCTGGATGACGACTCATGTAATCAGCTGGATTGTTTGCCCCTGGCTTGTAAACCACATTAGTTTTGTATAGCTGAAGCCGTAGCTGTAACCTCTCAAGTCTCGCAGTCGCTTTGCAAGTGAGGTTGTTGAATATCGTTTCTAACGGTTTGTGATCTGTGATGACTTGAAAGGATGCCCCATAGAGGTAGACGTGGAAATGCTCAATTCCCCAGACCACTGCAAGAGCCTCTCTTTCGGTTTGACTGTAGCGACTTTCGCAATCAATGAATGCGAATTGCCAGTGGCACGAATTGTCAGTGGCGCGAGAAAGTACGATCATGTAACTCCCCACTAAAAACGTTTGTCTTGGTTACCCGTTAAGGACCAACTATATTACCGTGTCAGTGAGTGAGCGGCTGGCATACGCTACAATGTTTGTTCCTCCATCTGCTATGACTTGCGTGAGAATTGTTCCAAGCCCAACAGGACTGGCATCAACAATTAGCTTTGTTTTGAGTGAGGAGTAGAAATACTTTATGACTTCTGGAGTTGCCATGCGAGTTTTGAGGTGGTCAAATGCATGTTGTTGTTCTGGTCCCCACACCCACTTAGCATTCTGATGTGTAGGTTGACGGATTGGAGCAGACATGGACGCAAAGTCCTTTATGAAACGTGCAAGGCATTGTGCCGAACCGAGGAAACTGTGCACTTCAGTTGCATTTTGGGGGTACTAGCATTGACGAGAGATGCAACTTTCTTGTCATCTGCACTGATGCCATCTGCAGAGAAGTGATGATCAAAAAAGTCAATTGATGATTGGTTGAACAGACACTTGGCAGGGTTTGCAGTGAGATTGTTTTCTCTCATTTTCTGAAAAATAGCTTGCAAAGCAGCATCATGGTCGGCTTGGCTCTTGCCTATTACGTCATCTGATATGTTTCTAGCACCTTCCATTCTTTGAGGCACTTCTTCAACGGATTTCTGAAAGATTTCAGCTGCTGAGTTTATTCCAAAACTCAGTCGCTTATAACGAAATAAGCCAACGTGAGTGGCAAAAGTGGTAATACTTCGGGAGTCTTTGGCCAGTTCAAGTTGGTGATATCCTTGGTTAAGTCTATTTTTTCTGAAGACAGTGGCTTCATTCAGATCAACAATCAGGTCTTCGACAGTGGGTACAGGATGTCGCTCATGCTCTATAGCCTGATTAGCCGCCCTCATATCGACACAAATGCGTATTCCTGTCTTCTTTGTGGCTACCAATATTGGAGAATACCAGGGAGTTGGACCTTCAGCTCTTTCTATGATGTCAAGTTCCTCTAAATTTTTGAGCTCAGCCTCAACTTGGTCACGGATGTGAAACGGTAGTCTGCGATATTTCTGGGCCAGAGGTTTTACACTGTCATTAACATGTAATTTTGCAGTTTTGGCTTTCATCTTTCCAAGCCCCTCAAAGCAATCTTTGTAATCCTCGATGATGTTATCGACTTTAGGTGTGGACACACTGTTTATTATGTGTAGCAGTCCAAGATCAATCGCCGTCTCGTATCCTATCAAATTTCCATCACATCCATCCACAATACAGAATTGCGTGACCGTCGATTTGCTGGTCACTCTCGACTTGATTTCAGCTTCAAACTTGCCAACCACTTGTAAGGGCTTAGTAGATCTGTAGCCATAGATCCTTTTCGAGGTAGGTTGAATGTGCAAGTCTTTCAACTGATTGAAGGAAAATGTGTCAATGACATTCACTGCCGCCCCTGAGTCAATTAAAATGTCACTGTCTTGTCTCCAATGGTGATCTCAGTTAACGGCTGTATTTTTTCACGCATGGAATGGAGAGTGATTCGGTAGGTGTATTCTTCATCAGTTGATTCATCATCATCTTTTTCGTCTACTGCATTGACTTTCGTGGAATTTGATCTGCTCCTGCAAACTTTTGCAAATGCCCTTTCTTGTGACAGTGTTTACAAATTCCATTCAGTGCATGACAAGGTCGTCCTTTGTGAGGGTAGTTTTCTCCACACCTGTAGCACTTCTTGTTTTCAGGTTTTTGCTTTTCCTCTTTTACTGTTTGGACTTCCGCTAATTGGGCTAATTTGTCCTGTTCCTCGATGCCTTTGGCTTGCTTTTCAGACATCTCTAGACCACGGCCATAGTCGAGTAATTCTTTGAGATTCATGTCTTCCCGGAGAGCACGTCGCCGTAATCGTGAAGATGAACAGGACACGACTATGTGTGACTTGATTTCTTCGTCTTCGTGGTCGAACTCGCATGTTTGAGCCAGACGCCTCAGCCGCGTGCAGTAGGAATCTAGCGATTCACCGGAATTCTGAGAAGCATTTCTGAACATGTAAATTTCGTATGTCTTGTTTACTTTTGGCTGAAAATAACCATTCAAAGCAGTGACTGCCTTCGCATAGTCCTTCTCTTCTCCTTGATCGGGAAGAGTTTCGAATATGTCGCTGACTTCTTCACCAGCGGAGTATAGTAGCAGCGCCCTCTTGCGTGTTGCATCCTTCACATCATGAGCGGCAAGGTACATTTCGAAACGTTTCAGCCATTTCTTCCAGCGTGGGCCGACTGAAGCGTTGTCTTCGTGAACGGAAAATGAAGGAAATGGAGGTAGGACATTCGCCATTTCGCTACGACAATTGTGTAATCGACTCGTTTAATCTTCTTAGGTAATTTTCGGATGTAATCTTTCGATGTAATCTTGTGACGACGGTATATTAGTGTTCAACTTCGGTTTCCCGCCTTACTCAAATGGCAGCCAACGCACGTGGTGTTGAGGACTGAACATGGATTGTAATTGTTTTACCACGAGTCTTCGATCGAAGGTGACGAATGTGAAGTGCAGTCGTAGTGGGGTTCACCTGAGTTATCCTCGTCGCCAGTTATGGAGTCGTCAATTAGAAGAAACTTGTTCTTTATTCTCTACTCGGTAAAACGCGGTAATCCTATCTTGTACTTTCCTACTCCCTTGTGCGCATGACAGTAACACAATATACATAACACTACTACAGTTACTTTTTATTTCGCCTCAATCGTTGGATAACTTCTGAAACTTTGCACGATATGCAACTATGTCGAAATCGCGTACATTAACTCTAAAAATTTACGATATTCCTTCGATAAATCAGGCGAGAAAATTGATGGAAGAGTATTGGTTACCAGCCCCATGTTAAGCCTTGTGATTTCCTTGGCTTCGTTGAATATTTTTTTCTGAAACTTTCCATGACAATCTTCCCCTTGCACGGGCAAAGCAACTAGGTCGATCGATGAAGAAAACTGCCTCGTGTAAGAAGGCGACAGTGTTACCCGGCTGGAACTCCACGCTGATTGGCCAGAAAAACATTTTTCTGGCCAATCAGCGGGACGGAACTCGACCACTTCTGGAACTGGTTCGGTGAGAGTAAGGTTCCAGGGGCTCTCCAGCTCTTAAAGTAAAATTTCGCAGGAAAATATCGCATCGTCCCGGCTAGTAGCCCCTGGGTTTCCGAGGATGGAGGTACTATCGAAGATGAGATGAAAAAAAAAAAAGATTAAACGAATCGAAAGTTTTAGACATTGAATGTATAATATGTTTCTCTACTTAAGACCATAGTTTCACAGCGACGATTTCACTTATAATAAAATAATCTCCTCGAATTATCAGGGCTGCGTGGTAAAACTGCCGGGCAGTGAGTTACCTATAATGGAGAGTAATGCCACTTTTCGTAAGGAAGAAAGCGTTCTTACCCTAAAAATCTAGTTACATGTTATTTATGCCCGGTCTGTTAAGACACGTACGTTTGGGAACAAGCTTTGATCTTTTGTGCTTGAACAAGTCATTATCACACGAAAACGTTGATTTTATCTTTTTTTTTAAAGAAATAATGTTAAGTTTCAGCAGCAAAGAGACGACGTCCCGGCTGCATTAAATAGGGGACAGGTTATGAAACTCGAAAAAAAACATTTTTTTTATGTTTTTGTTCTCTTTTTTGACCTTGACTGTTCACAAAACACAAAAGTTGTTTACTAACAAGCTTTAATACCAAATAAAAAAGTTAAACTTTTACAGTATAATATATTATTAAAAAAAAGAGTAATGTTTGCTCAGAATAACTAAAAAGCTAATCAAGCTGAGTAAAACTGAGTAATGTTTAAATATAGGAAGTAGGCGGCACTAAAGCTTGAGTAAATCACTTCATAATCGTCAATAAAAGAGAGACTACTGACCGAGGAACTAACCAATCGAAACGCTTTGGTCACACATAGTGTATGAACGCAAGATAACAGATTGTGTACGGTCTTGGACCTTCCAACATAAATCTTAGTATCTTTGTTCGCTCCTTTGATTTTTATCGAATTTCATAACCATTCCCCTCTATTAACTATGCGGGCTGATATATTGTGTTTAAAAAATGTATGGCCGTGCTTGTGAACTTTCCATCTTATTCTAAAATACAGTACATTCCAATTTTACTTAAAGATTCCAAAAATTTAACTGGAAAGGAGATTTAGGTTCCTGGTCATCCTGTTACAACATTTGAGCTGTAATTACTTCCATCTTGGTATATCTGTAACTCTCTTGGCCAAATATGTCATAACAATATTTCTTCTACTGTAGTTTGCAAAGTAGAAATGTTTTATTCAAGCTGTTCAGTTTTACACTGGATAGCGTTAGGCAAGATAAGAATTATAGAAATTAGGAAAAATGGCTGATCCAGAATTAACACTTTTAATATGTTACGTATCGTCCGTAAAGCTGCTTATACAAACCGTTGCTGTGGAAATTGCTTGAGGAAATGTTGATGAAGTTCTGTTTTTCTGCTCCCTCGAAATGAAAAACACTCGCATTTTTGCTGTAAACTCGTTGTATACGCATAACTGTGGAAAGAAAAACAACAATATATAATAAGAACGGTAAAAAAGATGAAACTATTGAAATATCTTCCATGGACAATTTAGCTCATATGTTTATGTCAAATTTAAGCCCCCGACTTTCCTTTCTATTATCTGTTAAATAAAGAAAAAAAAATAATAAAAATAAAAATTTAAATGTTTCTATAGATTTTTGACGAGCTCATCATTTCAGTCGACATTTTATCGATAATGGTTATTGAACTGAGTGGAGTGCAATTTGCGCCTGATTCAAAATTCAGACGAGTTGCAATGCGCGCCTGATTCAAACTTGAGACGAGTTCTATTGCCACTTTATTACATCTATTTTGAAATCGCGCAATTTAATGGTCTAAAACAGGATTTTGCTCGGTACGGATATTTTATTGATCTAGTCAGCCGGTTTGTTAAAAAAAGCAAAACGGAAATTCGTATACATCTCATTTTGCATGTGGTATGCAACACACAAAACAAATCAATCCATTTTCATTGACTGGGAAAGATGTGATTCAGAGCAAAAATATCGTGATTCGTGAATAAATCGCAATTCTGCTGAAAGCAAATCAGATTGATCAAAATGGTTGAAATAAGGATTCGAAGATTTCCGTTATTAGAGAAAAACCGCTATAATGTAATGTTGTTTCATCTTTCTCCCACATTGGAGTAATTGAAATTCAAGTATTTCCACTTACCGAGTTTGTTGTTAGCAATGATTAACTGAGGCACTGATTCATTGAGATGATATTGACCGTAACCACGGGCAAAATCTTCAATGGCAGATACCATTTTGAAGATTTCTTCTTTTCGTTCCTGTTCTGTTGTTAAACTCAGTTGTACCTGATGAGGAGATGCGATTCTGGACTGCTCCATGGTGTTTTCTAATAATTTTGCAGCATCCTAAAAAAAACAAATATCATAAATAAAATGCTCGCAGCTACTTATGGCAGGGGTAAAAGCGAAAACTGTTTTGACGTCGCTTAACATGGCATTTCTGCCAATATCTCGGTCACGTTTCAAACAACGCTAAATGTCTCCATTTATCTCATTGACCATTGCTCGGCGGTTTTGTGATTTTTTAGTACTTTAGGAAGGAGATATGTTTTCTTAAAGGATAGGTTAAATTGAGGAAAATGTGAGATGTCGAAGATTTGATGGATTTGGAAAATTGAAATTTGAACTGAAGAATTAGTAGATGGACACCTAGCATTCCCCTACCAGCCTGGGGATCTCTTTTTGGGTTTGTCAACTGTTTGGTAATACTCTCAACCCATTTTAATCATAACAATTCCCTTTTAAATTACTTGAAATTTCACTCCAATTCATGTTTACCCCCGCCCTAAATATACGATAAAAATTAATACGAACAAAACGTAAAATAAATGGAACATTTATAGTTGCGAATGTACTTTTTATCTTTTTCCACTAAGCCATCCATAGCTAACAATGCTTGCCACGAGCGGCAGGAATTGGAAAAATGTAGATACTCGTTGTTGTTTTATCGTGTAGGGACGGTGCTATTTAAATTCCCACCTCTTCCCTATGTTTTGTCCACGTTGCTTTATTTTTATGATGATTTCAAATCGTTGGTTGGCTGGAAAAGTCAACTTTCGAATGTCTTGGCGGTGGCCAATTCACTCTATCAACCCAGCTGATAAAACAATTTTGTTTTATCTTCACTACTTTAGTTTAGTAAAGGATACCTTCAAGGACGACTTTTGCCGGACGTTTGTTTTGTTCAACGCGGATAGAAACTCCATCACCTGGAATGAAGATGGTTAGCCTAGATTCATTAATAGATTATAATAAATAATAAAAATAGAGGAATTGAACCCCAGGGAGTTTGGAATTTCAGTTCTGGCAAGCAGGTTACAAGAGCCATTGAAACTAACCTCTCACAATTTTTGTGAGCTTTTTCACTACTTCAAAAGGCAATCCAAATTAGTAGGCAGTCCACCCTTAAAGGGGCTCAATCACGGTTAAACGGTTTGAAAAGTTTAGGTAAACTTTTCAAATTCGTTGTTTGCAATCCGTGTCAATCTTCTCCATCCTTAACCATCCTTGTTCGTTTATGATTTATTGTTATCTCTTTGATGTTTTTCTATCTTTATAATGTGCTATTTTCAGGATTCCTTCTATTTAACGGTATTTTTGTCGATGCTCAAATAACTTCAAAGACCGCGCCTGTGCCCCTTTAAGCTTTACGCTAGATAGTTCACTGAGCGATCGAGAAATTGAAGCATTAGCCGGTTAACAAACTAATCGGAGTTTTTCGTTTTTTAGTTTTTTATTATCACCTGGAATAGGGAAAAGGTTTTCAGAACAATAGTTCATCTATTATACATCTAGCTCCACGAGTGTGTAAGGTGAACCAAATCCGGCATTGAGATTGTCTACCAGAACAGACAAGATGGGACCTTGCCCCTTCGGGATTGCATGCTGTGCCCCGAAAGAGGACCATGTCTTTAATTGACCAAGCTTGTTAGGTTAAGATTGCTTCAGATCAGCCTCGATATTTTTTGCGTGTATATGCGCATCGACTAGTCTCTGTCCAAAACACGAACCAAAGGATATTGGCCGATATATAGCCATCTTGACCTCGCACTTATATATACAAACATACCAAATCTTCCGTTCGAGAAATGTTTTTGGATCCGAACCTTCTGTCTTCTCGTGCCATTGGTGACGAGGAAGGTGTTGATACTGTTGCAAATGGTGGTAATGAGGATGTTGCAGTTTTTAAGGACAATCCCAATGATGATAATGATGCTGATGAATTTAAAGATGATGACGATTGCGAAAGTGACGATGCTGTGGCTACTGATATTGTCGTGGTTATTATGGACAAGGACTGCTTTGACGATAACGATAGCGGGGTTGATTGTTCTAGTAGAGTTTCTGTAGGTGGATGTAAGATCTTACCATTAAAAAAAAACTGACCAAATTCCGTGGACCTTCTCTTAATATAAACCTGGCTAGTTTCTCTTGGCAGATTATTACTCTTCTAAGGTACACTTAGAAATTACTTATTGCAGAGATGAAGCGAAATTGAGAGTGATAGTGTCAATCTCTCCCGGTGAGGGGGGGCGGTGGGGGGACGACTTACATAAAAGTGAGGTGCTCGTCGGAAGTTTCCAAAGAAACCCTAAGATGTACTTAGGTCCTGCTTTGGGGGCGTGAGTTGTAATTTTTTTCACCCCTAAGACGTACCGATTCTTTACCATCACATTCTCTCATATTTTTTTTTTTTGCCTCGATGCCCTAAAATGTACCGTAAACCTCTTTTTTAACATCTAAAAGGTACGACGAGCATCTCCGTTCTTTTCATATGGGAGTTCCAGACTCACCCCAGTTTCGTTACTGAGACAGTTATTTCAAAACAATGGTTACATTGCAACCCACCAAGAACTAACGGAAATATGTCCTGACCATCTGCTACCCCTTACTCCTACCTACTATATTTCTTTGCGAGAAATGATCTGTTCTTCTGTACCTATGATTCTTTATCGGCATACATTTAAATAGCAATAACGAGAATAGAAGCTTCTGCTGCTGTTTGCTGATTGTTGTTGATAGGTAATTCACAGAGTGAACCATTTCGCGGGATAACACTGATGCGACCTATTGCTAATATAGTTTTTTTGACTACCTTTTGGTTATGTGTACTGAAGCAATACCACTGTGACAAAAGCTGCTGCAATTAGACAACTCACCCGTGCAATAATGCCTGCAAGGATGATAATGAAGCGACGCTGTTCTAACCGCTCTTGCTAAAGTAGTTTTCCTCGTCGTAGTAGCAGTAGATGTGCAGCTTTGATAACTGTTACATTGCTGCGTACACTGTTGTTTGCTGCCATGACATACCAGGCTACATTTCCTACTACCAGTGTTACAACTTTGACGACAATTCTTTCCGTTACATTCCATCTCACATTCACCATGGTTGCAATCCTGAGTACACCGCTGGTTGCCGTCATGACATTCCAGGCTACATTTGCTACTACCAGTGTTACAACTTTGACGACAATTCTTTCCGTTACATTCCATCTCACACTCACCATGGTTGCAATCCTGAGTACACTGCTGGTTGCCGTCATGACATTCCAGGCTACATTTGCTACTACCAGTGTTACAACTTTGAAGACAATTCTTTCCGTTACATTCCATCTCACATTCACCATGGTTGCAATCCTGAGTACACTGTCGTTCGGGGCTACATTTTGTGGTTATACAACTATGACTCTCACAATAGTGTTTATTACAAGAGGAAAGGAAGTTGCAGTCAAATGGATGGGATGGCCCCAAATATCCAAAGGAGAAGCCTGTAGAACAAACAAACAAACAGCTAAAATATTTACAGGTTTATTACATGTTCTTAAAATAATCTTTGTCGAAACAGACAATGTAAATCACTATTTACAGAATATTTACATGCTGTATCAAAAGCTGTAAATTTCCTCTAAATTTATTTTACAAAACCCCAACATGTAAATTAAAATTTAAAAATAATGTAAATCAAGATTTACACACTGTAAATTAAAATTGAGATGTCCATGGAAATTTTCAACTTTTTCAGTGTATCTAACAAACACGATTAAACAAACGAACAAAATAATAACTGGATGATTGACTCATTAAAGGCTAAAAGATTGAATTTTTAGTCCACCCTGCCAAATCGCCCATACCTAATGACTCTACAAAGTTGTGGCATATCCTGCAGGACTCAGGAATGTATTGTAGCATTCCTTGAAGCTTTCAAGTTTTCTTATCGGAAGCGAAGCCCATGCAGAGCGCGGGGCGTCAATATCTATAATTCTCGCAATAGAACTTTTGCAGGAACATTCTTTTTTGACATGATCTGTTCGCCACCCCTTCTTTTTTACCTCATGGTATGTATTTCATACCATGAGGTTTAATGATAGTTGGATTTGTCACTCCATTCCGGTAAACAATTAATTTATGCATCAAAGCCACATTGAGCATGAATTAAACACGTTCTCCCCTGTCTATCCTACTAGGTTTGGCTTTGTCTACAAAGTCGAGCCGTTGTCGTATGTTCATATATGTTAACAAAATCGCGTCTGTCGTGTCGAGTCCATTGCAAAAATTTATGAAGGCCTCACGAACGAACAAGAAATGTGCTCAAGAATTCTCGAGTGGAAAGAAATGGCTTTTCAAGTCATTTGTAGGACCATCAGCCGCTGCAAAGCTGCAAGAATTACAATGCTCTATATGAACTATTCGGAATGAACGCTTTATGATCTGGGGGAAAAGGTAAGCCGTCCTCCTTACTGTATTTCGTTTTTAGTTTTATAAAAATTTCGAAGGACGTATGATCGAAAATTAAATGCGCTTTTAATATTTTTGCAATTCGCTCGGAAGCTGTTCGGAAAATGTTACATGGTTTTCAAATGCTGTCGCTCAAGATTTTGTATTGAGCTAATAGTGTCTTTACAGAGTTGGCCCCAATCTGTCAGTGTGTGGAAGTGTCAGGGCCATGGACGTAGTTTGCACAGAAAATGCTTGTAAGTCTCTGCTATATTCAGGGACAGAAGCATTATCGAAACCCTCCACTGGGAAAGAGCTCTTGTTGAGTTCTCCTCTCGCTGGGACTTACCACAAATGGGGAAAGCGAGAGAGTATAGAGATTGACTACAACTGCCAAACAAATGCTAAATACAATATACGACAAAAAGCAAAAAAAAAAACTAATATAAAATATCAAACAACAAACAAATGATACAGATGAATTGTTACCTGAATGCCACCCGAAATTCACTTAGAAAGAACTGAAAGTACAGAATACCAAGAAGCAAATGATTATCGAAGGTAATCCTAAAATACCCGGCCAGTTTGTAAATGTATCTATTGGAGAGCAACGGGCAAATCAAAATGAAATAACAGTGCAGTTGTCAAGTAATTTCCATACTGAGTACAGAAACGCACATTAAACGGAATGCTAGAGCTACCATTGTCTCCCATCCTCAGTATAGAATAAGACATGATAGAGAACCCTCCAGAATTTCTTACAAAGTGGTAACCAGACTTTCTAATGGAAAAAGTCACTGAAATGATACTGTCAGATTGTCTCAGTTAAAGTGCATATGAAGTAAAAAATAACTTCTGCTTATTTGAAAGTCCTTTCAAAATACAGAAGAATGACGTTTCTCTTTTTGAAATATCTTTTTTTTCGTTTCAGAGATATTAACGTTTTTCTATTATGCAAATTAGATCAGTGATGACGTCATATTGTTTGCAGCTTATAAAATACTGAATAAACAATATCTCTAGAAATATTAAAGCAGGGTTCTTGAAACTTGGCACCATAATTGTCCATCACAAAAGAAACAAAATTACACCCTTAGTGCCGTTACCATAGCAACTCTTTCGGCTCCAGTCTCTTTTTGTCCAAAAAAAAACCGAATCCTCCATTTTCAACCTCTTAAGTGAGACAAAGGGTCCTACATGAAACATACATAGTCCCCATGTTGTCGTAACTTCCATCGATAGATTGTGTAGGGTAGATGGATCTTGTTTTCAGACAAAAACTGGGATTTTCAGTTTTTATTAAAACAACACCAGTGGCAAAACTGTTGTCATGGCAACGGTGCTAAGGGTGTCATTTTGTTTCTTTTGTGATGCACATTTATGGTGCCAAGTTTCAAGAACACCGCTTCAATATTTCTAGAGATATTGTTTATTCACTATTTTACAATTTTTAGCTGCACACAATATGACGTCTCACTGATCTAATTTGCATAATAGAAAAACGTTAATATCTCTGAAACGAAAAAAGATATTTCAAAAAGAAAAACGCCATTCTTCTGTATTTTGAAAGGACTTTCAAATAAGCAGAAATTATTTTTCACTTCATATGCACTTTAAGCAGAACTGCACGTGGTGTTGGAGGAGGTGGTGATTGCCTTTTTAGGGCTGTATTACGTCAACTCTATGGAAATCCTGAAAGCGGAGCTCCGGCGGCCCAAAGAACGCCAAGCAAACATGATTTTATCATGTTTATCATGACCAGCGGCATTGCTCGTGGGCGTGTACGAACGACGACGACGGATTCGCGCAACATGGCGGCCATACTCCAAATAATAGGTTGGCAGAGACATGCAGCCTTGGTTTACTGTGTTCTTCTTTGATATTGGACATCCATGTTATGATCAATTGACACCTGTCAAAACAAGGTATCTGGTGACCAGTATCGCGTGATTTTATCGCGGGCTCAAGTTTTCAGCTCATCGAGGAGAGATTGTTGTTTTAAAGTTGACCGCCGACCAAGTGCTGGTTTTCAATTGGATCGCGGGCTCATGTCAGGTTAACTTGTTGAAAACAGGGCAGGATTGTTGTTTTTTGCTGCTTTGTTTTGAGTATATGGTGATTATTAAACTCGGAACAGAAAGTCAAAAAGAAAACCTCACCGCAAAGTTGCAAATGTCAAATCAACATTCTACCTCCTCCTGGGTTAGCTCAATCGGGACCGAACAACCCGGCTAAGGGGCTACGCTTTTAGGCTGGTCAAATTTATATATTAGTTATTTCTATTTGCACAGTGTTGGCATTCAGTATTTAGTGAATCACCCCACACCATAGGCCAGTTTGACAATGCAAATATTTCCTAGTCCTATTCCCTTGTGGGGGCAAGAAATTATTACTCTGCCAAAAATGGCCCCCGCAAGGGACTGGAGCTAGCATTAGCAAAATGGTGTATTTATAGAGAGTAACACTGAGTATTCTTGGCGAGGTTATTTGGAAAGAATGTCATGTCAAGGAACATTTAAATGGGCTGTTATGCTATCATAATTCAAGCTTTTGCCAATTGTCTTAGTTTATCAATTCAGATTGCTGAATCAAACCCAACTTTTTCTCAAGTTACTGTTGTTGAACCAGTGAATGTTACAATAGACCACTTTCATAAATGGCGGATAATTATAAATTCTTTTGCCAGTATTAAAATAAGCCTTACTGACCTCATTTTGAAGTTGATAATTCAAAAGAAATTTTACTCTGAAACGAGGTTAGTAAGGCTAATTTAAATCAATGCAAAATAATTTTAAATTGGCAGCCATTTATGAAAGAGGTCTATTGCCCTAAACATTTACACTGGACACCTAGATGAGTTTTATTATGTTTCCATAGTAGAAACACAACAATGGAGGTAAGAGACAACAGCAAACATACACAAACTGCAGATGAAAACAGACCAGTTAATGACAGTGAAAAAGGTAAAGCTCACAAAAAAAATAAATGAGAGAATATATGAAAGACAAAAGAGCTGATAATAACTTTAAGAAAACACGAGAATGAAATGAGTGCAAGGCAGCAACATTAATAGAAAACATCTAGTGACAAGAAGCACCAGGCTGTCAATTTTTTTTTTTTTTATTTAATTTCAACATATTTTCTATTGCTTGCCCCAAAAGCGTCTTATCGGCTTATCGAGGGCGCTTGCAATAATCAGGCCAAAAAAAAACAGACAGACACAAACAGCACACAAAGACTAAGTTACAACAAATAAATTTACATCATTACAAATGTATTAATTAAACAGTTAAACAGTGGCCATCGAAAAGCGATTAGTATTGATTATAAAAGTCTGGACTTCGCGAAATAGAGCACAGTAGATATCATAATTTGCAGATTTAACGCCGTACAAAAGAAAATTAAGTCTTTTAGAAAATTGAACCCAGAAAATGTCCGACAAATTGAGGGGCACTCCTTCAGAAAAGAAAAAACAAGCCGAGAATCCGCAACACAAAAGGCGAATAAACAAACAGTCGGTAAGGGAAAGACGAAAGGCTGTAGCTCTGGCAAGTGTAACGCAACTAACAAGAAGCAGTCATGAGTTGCAACCACAAGTAAACAGTTATGATGCCATTTCTATGACAAATTTGTTTCGCAAAAACATTGCATGTGGCCCAGAATATGTACATTTATTATCCAACTGCACTTCACAGAGTACAAATAACGCTTCAGACGAGTACAAATATCACGCGGTTTTTGTACTCCAGAGGACCGGTTAGACAGGTTTCGTGCCGTTGACCAATCAGTTAGCTGGATTACTCACGCCAATTCCGTTCCGCTTCGCATACTTCTGTCACGCATTCCCTGTAAATAAACATCCACGAAATTCGCTCGCACGAACATACCAGTTTGGCGTGTTGGATAATAAATCTCTTATTAGACATTTTGTTTCTTGTATCGCTGAGAATTTTTACTCGTTGTTTGTATTTTGACTCGCTCTACGGGCTCGCCAAAATACGGCACAACTCTTAAAAATACTCAGCGATATTACACATCAGTTCATTGGTAAATAGCTTATAGCAGTTATAATTTCTTTTTCTTGTTTCATTTTTTTTTTATCGAAGATATTAGCTTTTTAGCTACATTTTAAGTTCGAGGTTAAATAAAGTCATGTTGTGTTATGTTTAAAACGTCTAAAAAGATATGTGTATGCACTTCTTGTGACCAATTGTGGTACAAGTGCTCTGTAGTGAAATTTAATCCAAACAAATATAAGGCATGTTCACCAGGCATTGTTAGTCCAGTCTTACTGGTTTTAAAAGTGTCGATGCAAGACTCTAAATGGAGCTGTGCAACTTGTAAATCAAGTCTAAAAAAAAGGGTTACCCAGCTGTTCTAAAGCCAATAAAAAGGGTTTTCATTATAAGCCTGATGTATTGAATTTGACATTTCTCAAAGAGCGACTAATATCACCTCATAAGTACCGTGAACTACCTAGAGGCAGTCAATTGTCTATTAATGGAAACATTGTCAATGTGCCAAGATATGAAAATTCAACTGTTCATTGTCTCCCGAGGCCAATAAATGAATCACAGGCCATCCCAATAAAACTTAGAAGTCGACTTGGTTACAAGCAACACTATCATGATCAGTTTCAGAATGACAGCCCTAAGAATGTATTAGATGCAGCCAAATATCTTATAGACACAGATGAATTATTAGAAACTGAAGGAATAAAAGTACAAAATGCATGGGTAGATGGCATGACTACACAATCAAGCACCTGTGAAGAGTAGAGTGAATTTGTTGAAAACCCAAACACATCCAGTGTTGATGTGCAAACTAATGAAATTGTCACAAATTGTTAAAACCATATTTCTACTGTTAATGTTCATAATCCAGAAAGAGAAAAAGATAATTATGATGGTTGGTGTGATGTTGACGAACATCCTTCAGGAGTAACAGATACAGTATTGCAGGAACCAGATGCTACAGACAATAAGCCCCCAAATGTTCAGGACACTGTTAAACCGTTGAACATAAACGATAAATACATAAGCATTTAAATGTAGACTCTTTCCTCACTTATGGCCTGTTTCTTGTCAAAACATGATATCTATTAGATGAAGACCTTATTTCTATAAACATGCTACACTAATGGCTTCTTAGCAACTTACTTTTCAACTAAAACAACTTACAAAATGGAAAGCTGCTTATTTCAAAGAGAGGCAAAGGACAGGATTTCATAGAATAACTACCACATACCATGAGGTAGCTCGAAGGAGCCTTTCTTGTCATGTCATAGGGATTGTTCAAGATCACTAGCTCGCTCTACGGCTAAACCGTTTTTGTAAAATGAATTGAATTCTGGAGCATATGAAATTTCTCACGGGGCAGGTGAGGCAAATGGCCATTTGCACAAAAAATAATACTAATAAGCACGAGGGCGACCGAGTCGCCCAACAGGGCGGCCATACCCTAGCGGTCGACTGAGACCTGCAGCGGTCTTGGAGTACAGCGTGTTTCATGTTTTTAGGGAAATTACAACACGGTAAATAGAGCGGGTGAAGTGGTTGATTTATTTACCTATCGAAAAGATTAGTTCGGGTCAGTTTTCACAAGTTGTGCTGGAAGTTTCCTACCGACAATTCACTCTGATCAGTTTAAAAACAATGAATTCGAGGTATTACATGAGTATTCGATCCTCTAATGACGGTTTGAAGCACTTACTGTGTAGTGGCCAGCTACTCTTGGCCTAGCAAATAACTCGTATTCATCCAGATAGACAGACATTTACTTCGTAAAAAGCATCTTGGAAACATCGAATCTCTGCGTAATATGAACGATTCGAAGTTAGTATGCTGTACTCCACGATGGCGGGACGAAAATGGTGGAAAACTGCACTCACAAAAGCACATGGCGAAAACTGCACCCGCACAATCTCTAGTCTGAGGCAACAATAAAAGTTTCAGGTATTGATCACAAACTGAAACCTACATAATGTGTGCTGTAATGTTGCTTAAATTGGATGGGTAAAATCGAGCCGAATGTGTAGAAACTTAGCCATTTTCTGAGAATAAAACACACGAATGTTGAAACTTATCGAACAGAACGACAGTGAAGGTAAACTAGGTTCACTGTCCTGATCTAAACCTACCATGATTTCGGACACACCACAGATATGTTGCTCTTTGTAAATTACTTCAATTGTAACATTAAGAGTAACTTTTAAGGATATATGAAAAAGCGGAATCAAAATTCAAACTTTCACGGCTTTCGAAGCTTCGAAACAACTTTATGAATTTTAAAAGACCTACATGTAATGATGTGAAGTGCTAAATATCGCATTCCCATTTCACTACCGATAGCTAACCCCAAACAGGCTAACCTGAGTGTTATTCAGGCAACCTGACTGATAATCAGGCTACCGAAAGCGCTATTTAGGCCTAAATGTAGTCTGCGAATTGCAGTCTGCAGTCTTCAAATATCAAAACAAACATCACGAATATAAGAGCTACATGTAAATTGGATCGATTGTACATTTAGCCTTGTGCGATGTATGACATTTGCAGACTACAGACTGCAAACTGTAGACTTGTTTACATGTAGCTAAATATCGTATTATTCCCATTTCCACTACCGATAGGTAACCGCAACCAGGCTAACCTGAGTGCTATTCAGGCTAACCTGACTGATATTCAGGCTAACGAGAGCGCCATGTAGACCTGAATGTAGTCTGCGATCTGCAGTCTGTATGCGCAAATGTCATATTCAGTAACTTGTGGAATTTAAAATTTATGGATCTAAGAAAAAAATAAAAATTATTCTCATACATTGTCTGTAATCGGAAGATCAAAACAGAGCGTGACGTGTAAATACGCTTCAACAGTGCATGTCGATTCGACCTTTTTGCTGATGGGCTGGTAGTTTTGTTACAGAAATGTCGTTAAATTCTACATGACTGTATTTTAAAACATAGCCTTAGCGAAGCGCGCGTTCTGATTGGCTAATAAGCTCGATCTATTTGCCCATGGGTCGCACGCTTACGTCAGTTAGTTTATTTGTACTTTCTCTCGGCGATCGATTTTGACACTCTCTGATAACTAATTCCTGTTTTTCTTATCCTAAAAGATGGAAAATTTAATGATTCTTCCAGAGATGAAGATTATTCCTTTGAGCTACGAAATTTAGAGCTCAAATTTTTTGCAAGGCCTCCACCTAAGGAGATTTAAGCAAGGAGCACTCGGCACTCGGCACTCGGAGACGGACCAAACCAACAACAAAGTGGTCTGCATCAGCCTTTCGAGATTAGTAATGCATAGCAGGAATTTTAGAGAGCATTTTTCAGCGATTTAGCGATAATAAAATTCAGCACAAGCTTTCATTGTAATTTTTTTCTGGCGTTGAAAGCCATTTAAATGCTGTCGACAAGCAAAACTTGTACATGAATGAGAGTTCTGTTTTAAGTCTTGCAGACAAAATCCTTTTGTTCCAAGAATTTTTAAGATAATCGAGTTTTTTTGAGCTTTAATAATGGAATTTTTATCAAATATTGGTAGCCTCTGATGAATTATATAACTTAAGTCCCCGCGTTTCAGTTGTGCGGTTGTCCCTCACTCGATCGTGAATCGAACTCTTGAAATTGAAGAAACAGTCGCTTGAAGAAATGACTGCATCGTACACAAATATATGGCTTACATTTGTGACATTTCCCTCAGCCCTCTGTTGATTTAAGCTTATTTTCCGAAATAACGAAAGAGCCGGTCAGATCATTTTTAAAAGCCATTCATGTGCTCAAGTTCAGCCTTGTAGACGCCGGCTGTAGACGCGCAACTCATCAAACGTGGAAAGGAAAACGAAACCCACAAACCTGCTATTGAATAAGGGCATCTCAAACAGCTCAGAGCCAGGGATGTTTGTGCGCTTTCTTCTCCACTCCTACTTTTATGAAATGTCTGGTGCTTAGGCCGAAGACGCCCTGAAGGACAGAGATTTCAGCCACCAAAAGCTTCAACCATTTGCGGGTTGTTTGTGATTCTTAGGAAAACTGCTCCAAAGCAAGCTCAACTAACTTTCGAGAAGAGCTTTTGCCGACTGCAAGTTTCGTTTACGGTCAGCTTGATATTTAGGTGAACCGACAGTTTGAAGTTGTTTGTTTTCCCGAGATCGAGAAAATGTTAACTATAAACTCGCCGCGATCCAAGAAGAATTTTGATGTTTCGCTTTGTCAGATTTTTGAATGAACATTTTCGCGCGGTTTATGGCGCTTTTGACTTTATGTAAGCCGGACAAGATTAAATATATTCTGTCTCAAAAGTCTCAATGTTATAAAATAAATGGTGAGAGTGCAGCCGTCCAATTATCGAGTTATATATGCACTTGGGAGGTTTGCTAAGCACTCAAGAAGCTAGAGTCGCTTACGCTTCTTTCGTGCTTAGCAACCTCCCGCGTGCATATATAACTCGATAACTGCACGCTGCACGCTCACCATGTCTTCAATATCAAACGTACAGTCGGAGCGAACGAGGTAATGGAAGCTATAACTGTTAATTAATTAAGGTAAGTTGATTTTATTTTCGTCCATTCTTTAAGTTAACATTCAATGAATACTGAAAGAAAGTATTCAACTTCAACCAATGGAACAAAGAGAGTTTTAACAACAACAACAACAACAACAACAACAACAACAGATTAATTCATGGTTTAAATATGAAGTTTGCATTTTAATAAGCACAGATAGATGATCGATCATGTATTGTCACGGTAAATAGAAACCTTGCTTGATGTTGCAAATTTAACCGTGGTGTCTGCATTTTCATAGACCCGGACTTTCTTAGTACTGAGTATACAGGATTCTGTGAGTTAAGTATTTTTCCTTAATGTAAAGGTGGTCAATTTGGCTTGTTAAATAAGACAAAAAAGAAATCAATCTTTAATAGTCAATGAAACAGGAAATTGGTTTGCTTTCATGGTTACATGCATTTATGGCAGTCCTGCCAAAATGTCTAAGGAACCTGAATTTTTTCAACCACCATACGTAACACAGAAGTTCACAAACTCTTAACTAATAGCTAACATAATGTTTCCTTATCAACACAACAGAAAACAGGAAATTATACACATACATCACCTGATGCTGGTGCATGGTGGTTGCAAATCAGAGCTCATCTTAGGCATGCTATTACAGGTAAGGGGTTAAAGTACAAATAAAATTGGGAAATCTCTTCCCTTAGCACACCTCCTGGCTGTGCATTTGTCAGAGGTTAATATATACGAATAGTAAAGATGTAAAGCTAGACCAACTTCCCCTTTGCTTAAATCAGTCACAATTTTGCGGGATTAAATTGAAATTGTTTAATCATTCCCTGTAAATTGACAGAGATTCCATAGGCAAAATACCAGAATTACCACTTAATGTGGACAGTCGTTGCAAATAGCTACCGGTACAGAAACGTTACCGGACAATTCCGCATGAATGGTGTCAGAATCCAGATTTTTAACAAGAGGTTGACATGGAATTATACCACGTTCTACATTGCGGACAAACTAAAGCACACAGAAATATATACTTAAACTCTCTCCTGACAACCATTTATTCCCCCGGCAGGGTTGGTCCTCATAGTAAGTATTTATTTTTAACAGAAAACAACATGCAAGAAAAAGTCTTTTAAACTTGCTGTATCAAACTTGGAAATATAATGGACTTAATTTTATTATACAAAGTCCCTCGCTGGAGTTAATACATAAGTGATATGAACTTCACACTGAACTTTTTTCAAAAAGTGGATATAAGAACAATAAGTTTCGTCACAGACTTTAACGACTGGAACGTTTTAACGATCTTTTTTCTTTCCTTAAGGACGTTCCCGCTAATTGTTTCTGCGCATCCTTACTGCGCACACAAAATCACATGCCACGTCATGCATTGAGCGCGCGCTAAGTACTAAAGTGAACAATGATAGGGCGGATGCTTGGATTTAACGATCTTGGACATTCAGTGACCCTTACTTTTCTTTTCAGAAACAGATTTTATGTACAATTATCTACATATTGTCAAAAATTGAACAAAAAATCAATGTGGGAAAGTAAAAAAAAAAATCACGATTTCTGTCCACGGGACATTAAATCCAGCCATCATGCGGCTGCAAAGCACGTGAAACTATAGCCGCTAAATGCAACCTTGTTCGTTAAGGAACCTCACCAGTTGACTAAATTCGCTTAATAGGTCCCTTTAATCCATATTTGGCAGAGACCATTTCCCTTCAAAGCTCTAATTGCAATGTTTTGTGACTTGCAGCCACTGTGACCTTCTTCGCTAACGAAGCCCGATTTACTCAGATTTAGGTGTTCTTCCGGGCATGATCTCTCCAAAACGAAGTCGATGACCCCCCATTCTTTTTTTTTACATTCCTGACATCACTTACTCATCATCTTTCAATGGTAAAATTTTCAGTAAAAAATCGATGTTAAAAATTTTCGCGCGAGCGTCCTGAAGTAAACTACAATTCTTGCCACACAGCTAGATATCCAATGGAAACGCTCTTTGGAAGAATAAAATCTCTTATAAATAACATGTTTGAAATAATGCCTGCAAAACATTGTTGTGGACGTTATTTGGCGGACGTTACACTTCTTGAAGTTAAGTAAAAACATTTTTAAATGCTTGTTACAAGCCACATCATCACGCCACAAGGCCATAATGTCTTTCTAGATTTGTTCAATTTTCACCGAACAAACATTTTGACAAAGACAGCACTGAGCTTTCAAGTGAGTTGTAAACTATTCTGAAATGTTTAAAAAATAGAAGAGGTTCTGCCACTGTGATGAGCATAGTCATTTTTTGTTGGATAGTGCAGGCAAAATACATGTACATAACATATCACTCACAGGTACTTAAAGCTCAATTATTAATTTTTGGTATAATTTAATTATAGCGGAATCGATAATTAATGACACCCAGTAACACTTTCTTTAGTGCAGTCTCAGTTGAGAAAAAAGAATAAATCATAGGCGCGTTAATGAACTTGATTAATCTAAGTAAAGTATTATTGGAATCATATGCAAGTATTCATGATCAGCAACGAAAGTAGATGGGAAAAATCTGGAAGTATGAAGACAACAACAGGAGAGAAAGTTTTCTTCTCTGGGGTAGAAAATGATTCATATCATGAGGGGGTTGCAGTCATCGTGGAGAAAGGAATGGAAAATCACTTAATGGAATGAAAGCCAGTAAACAGCAGGATTATTCGAGCACAATTCAAGGGTGGCAGACCAACTTTTCCAACATACAGTGCAATGCATCTACTAACGTCAGCAACGACAGATATAAAGAACCCTGCTATGAATAGCTGCAAGGGACACTTGGAAACGTCCGTCGTAGGGAACTCCTGCTGGCTATGCATCCTTGTCCAGTACTGTCCAACGGATACGACCCGTGAATGGCTTGACACGATTCGAACAGGTCGTGAAACAATGGTTTACGGGTCGTACGGGCCGTGGAGCATTGGTGACCTGCATATCATTAGTAAGACAGCACTTCAACCTCGACAGTACGACTCGTACGACCCGTACGGGTCGTACGGGTCGTACGGGTCGTGAAACAATGGTTCACGAGTCGTACAATTGGTGAACTGAACTGCATAGATATTTACATACTGATGAATTCTGTCGAACTTATACGACCCGTGAATGGCGCGAGAGACAAACATGCTAAAGACAATGCACGTTCTTCGTTCTGAAAACGTGACTGCCCCAAAGCGCAAAACACGATGAATATTCTTCGTTCTCAAAGCGTGAGAGGCCAACAGTGCTACATACATACGGTGCTCTTCGGAGTCCTAAAGCAGGAGAGTGCAAAAGCGTTGTTCATTCTGAAAACGTGAATGCCTCAAAGCACAAAACACAATCAATATCCTTCGTTCTCAAAGCGTGAGAGCCAAAGAGTGCTATATACAGTATATACTCTTCGGAGTCCTAAGTCCAAAAGCGCTAATTAGAATGTATATTCGTTCTAAAATTGTTAATGCCTCAAGGATAAAACACATGAATATTCGCCGTTCTCACAGCGTCCATGGGGACCCAAGTGCGGGTATCCCCTAAGTTCGCTCCATGGCTATTTCGCCCCCAACAAAAGTCAGTTCGCTCCATTATCGAAGTCACTTCGCTCCATGCAGAAGTTACTCCGCTCCATACAGAAGTTACTTCGCTCCATGATATAATTTAAGTGTATATATGCGTACCAGATTTTATTTGCCCAACTGATGGGAGCGAAAAAGCACGGCTGTTTTCGCAGGCGATACATGCATGTATTGAGATCTAGGCGTAGGTAAAGTAATATTATTGAGTCTAAATATCTTTGTTTGATTACGCGCGTTGTTTAGCATTCACTCGGGCGTGAAACAATGGTTCACGGGTCGTACAATTGGTGAACTGAACTGCATAGATATTTACATACTGATGAATTCTGTCGAACTTATATGACCCGTGAATGGCGCGAGAGACAAACATGCTAAAGACAATGCATGTTCTTCGTTCTGAAAACGTGAATCCCCAAAGCGCAAAACGCGATGAATATTCTTCGTTCTCAAAGCGTAAGAGGCCAATAGTGCTACATATATACGGTGCTCTTCGGAGTCCTAAAGCAGGAGAGTGCAAAAGCGTTGTTCATTCTGAAAGCGTGAATGCCCCAAAGCACAAAGCACAATGAATATCAAGTTCGTTCTCAAAGCGTGAGAGCCCAAGAGTGCTATATACACTATATACTCGTCGGAGTCCTAAGTCCAAAAGCGCTAATTAGAATGTATATTCCTCGTTCTAAAATTGTTAATGCCTCAAGGATATAAAACACATGAATATTCGCCGTTCTCGACGATATACAGTTCACCAGCTGTACGACTCGTAAACCATTGTTTCACGACCCGTACGACTTGTACGAGTTGTACGGGTCGTGGACTTGTATATACGCTCTAAGTCCCTGTAATGGTATGCAGTTCACCAACTGCACGACTCGTAAACCATTGTTTTACGACCCGTACGACTCGTACTACGGGTCGTGGTCTTGTATATACGCTCTAAGTCCCTCTAATAGTATGCAGGTCACCAACTGTACGACCCGTAAACTATTGTTTCACGACCCGTACGACTCGTACGAGTCGTACGGGTCGTGGACTTGTATATACGCTCTAAGTCTCTCTAATGATATGCAGTCCACCAACTGTACGACCCGTAAACTATTGTTTCACGACCCGTACGACTCGTACGAGTCGTACGGGTCGTGGACTTGTATATACGCTCTAAGTCTCTCTAATGATATGCAGTCCGTCAACTGTACGACCCGTAAACTATTGTTTCACGACCCGTACGACTCGTACGAATCGAACGGGTCGTGCAAAAAGAAAGATGCCATTATACGGGTCGTATCAGTTCGTGTATATTGGACAACCCTCACTTTTTCCGCGTGGCCCTAACCTGGCGCAAAAACCTTTGTATTAAGTAGGCGCCGTCCTTAATTGGCTCAGTTGTAATGACATAAAATTCCTATAAAAACCCTACTTTTGTTAAAAATCTGTTACTGAGCTAATCTAATGTTCTTTGAATAATGGCAATTTACAAAATATTGAAGAAAACCGTCTGAACAACTTTGACTCTTTACTAATTGAAAATCTCGGGCAATATCATTTCGGCCTGATGATGTAGCAAATTTCACTGAAAGGAAATTATAAAAATTAAGGAGTTTAGGCCAAAATGAGGAATATATCTGCCTGTCATTATATGAGATGTTGCTAAGGTAACGGCCTTAATCCAAAAATTGGCAACCAAAACATAGGCCTTATTTTAAAGGGACACAGTCAGCTTGCGCACATGCGCATTACATACCATTCCACAGCTAATTTCCATATAACAGAGACGCGATAAATACTGCTTTTAACCAGATCTGATAAAAATAATGTCACAGGATGAGCAAAAGAACACTCAAAAATAGGTTTTTTAGTAAACGAGTGAAAATCAAGAAAAACACTGCGAAAAATGACGCGGATTTTTAAATGAACTCTGATTTCAGGTTGAGGTAAACTTTTTTCAAAGTAAGAAAACTAGTGTCCAGGTCAGCGCAGTCACAAAGCTGACTGTGTCCCTTTAACAGTGCCCATACTGGTAATTGTTATATAAAAGTCAGTGGTATACCGAGTGGTAAGAAATTGTTAATCAAAGGAACCCTATGGCCAAACTCGTGGATTAAGTAATCTAGAGATGAAACATGTTGGTAAGCTTGCAATGATTGGTGCATTATTAAAGGCTGTTAAAACAAGCTGTGTTCGTACCATGCCAGGTCGCACTTATCTTACAAAGCATAGGGTTTTTAGTTGGCCTCTGTTGCACACATATTACAAAATAGGTAGGGAAGTAGAATTGCAGCCGAACATGGAGTGGTAAAAGCTAAGGGTTCTTGGGTCACATTAGACACTCCTGCCCGAAAACTCAGAGTACTCTCCCCCCTCCTTACCACCACCCAGAAGTTGCTCTTGGTCTGCCTGGTGGGAAAATTTGCATCATTCAAGAATATTTTTCTTTTTGGGCGAACAGACCTTTCTCACTGCATTTCACTCAAGGCTGTAGTTAAGGTTTCTTATGAGACACTTCTTTCTCAATGCGGAACCACTTGTCTCTATATATATTGCACGTAAAATACATCAAAATTATTAGCCTCTTGAGAGCATTTTCTTGGTTGATCTAAAAAATCTGTCGACCCATAAATATGTTCCATCAAGCTCACAGGGGGTTTCTTTCCCCTTGTTATCTTTACAATTAGGAAGCAAAAATGTAAACAAAAGACAGTATTTGGGAAGTAGTGCACTTCACATCCCACTCAGAGTTCAGATGAAAGTAGTCAAATAAACAAAACAAGTATGGAGAACATAACTTTAATCTAAACTTCACTCAATGTTGGTTGAATGTGGACAACTAAAGATAAAAAACAAACTGCAAAGCCATGAACAAAGATCCTGTTTGATTAAATGTTGAATCTTGCAGGAGATTTAATCAGCCAAACTTGAAAAGTAAAACGAGAATAAGTCGAAGACTACTGGAAGGCTGACACAACGTGTTACGTTTATAACAATAGTTCGGGTTATCACACCAAGCCATCTTCAGGTTTAGATGTTACTGAATTATAAAATTAAAAAAATTAGGTGATGGACAAAATACTGACCCCCAGTCCATGGACTACACCAAATGGACTACCCCTTAAATGAACTACTCCTAACAATAACATTTTAAATGAGTACTATTTTAAGCTGTAAGCTGCTATACCGGCCTCGCTTGTTTTGTTCTGGAACCACTGAACACAAAGTAGACAAGTAGATTCCTGTTGTTGAGTATAACTATAGCTATAGCTGTATTGTTTACTATGTTCCAGGCTCAGGAGCCTGACTTATAATTCATTATTCAGCCATTATTCTTGTCATCTCCTATCATGTCATCTTTTAGCTTGTGCATGTGTAGTGGCTGACAGAATCACATGGAATAAAAATTGACAATTACTGTGTGACATTATACCCAGGGGATACTCCCAGAAAGGCCGGGACACTGGTGGTATGTAGACCACTTCCCCAAACTCTTTCCCCATTTATGACCAAAGTCTGCGATTTTTGCCACCCTATTTATGACCTGATAATTATGAAAAAGTAGCTTGTTCCAAGAAAAATACCCAATATCTTCAGACTAGAGTGCTAAAACCATACCCTATTTATGACCAATGTGGCTGAAAAACCCTACCCTTTTGGGGCTGCATATACCCATGTAGCCCATGTAAGGGAATAGCCCCTCGGCATTACTTCACTTGTGCTATTCCTAAATCAAATATTCAAGTACAATTATTCAAAATGGTGGCTGGAGGCTGTACATGATGAACATAAGCAGAAGTTATGTGTAATTCAATTATACTAGCAGTTAAGAACATTAAAGAGTACTCATTTGGAATATTATTTTTAGGTGTAGTCCATTTTAGGGTGGTCCATTGGGGTCAGTCCACGGACTGGGGGTCAGTGTTTTGTCCATCACGATAAAAATTGCAATATTATTACAATGGTGCCAATGTTTGTCCCGTCAGTTCAATAGCTTTTTCGTTCATAAAAGATGTTCGTTTCGCTCATATAAGTTCATTGAGGCAAAAAAAAGACACATTCTCATCAAAGCTTACCACATTAGCATGAGATTTACTCATTTCCAACTGACTTTCCAGGAAACAAATGTTCATCTCTTCGTCATATTTAACGCCGCGTGGACGAGTCAAATGTTCATGAAATTCAGCCTTAAAAGTTGGCCATAGTACTTCTCTTCAATTCAGCGAAGCACCTAATAAATAAGAGCAACAAGGCTGTCACGAAGCACGCCTTCGAGTGAGTAATCGGGCTGCACAGT